>JAKOGI010001782.1:90000-140000 GCA_029747015.1 Carnegiea gigantea
CGGCTCAGAGTAAATGAGGTGGGCCCGTACTCCGAGAGTGACTCCCCTAGCACCCCCACCACCCCTACTACCCTTGCAACTTCTTCTAGTGAGAGTACACCAACTGAGGTCGTTGGTGGGCTTATCCGTCCTATCGGAACAAAAGCTGCTAAGAGAAAGGCAAAGGAGCTAGGTACAGACCCCATATTGGATATCGTCATTACAGAAATGTCGGCGATACGGACAACTAACGAGAAGAATAGCACCATGTTTGAGCAATATGTCCTGGCCCAAAAGAAGAAGGCGGAAGCAGCTATGAAAGTTGTTGAGTTAAGAAATCGACATCTATCCTTGGAAGAAAGGAAGCAGCGCCTTAAGGAGATGAAGTACGAGGACAAGATTTTGAAAATGAACATAGCGGAGATGTGTCTTGAAGATCAAGCACGCTATGGGCCCATTTAGGAAGAAATTAGGAGTCACTATCGTCAAAACTCGTCCTCGTTTGATATTGACCTTAATTTGGATTGATTGCTAATTTGTAATTTTCAGTTTCATTATGTTTTCGTGGAACAATTGTTGTGGTAGAAACCTTTCCCTTTGTTTAATGGCATATTTAATTCCATGTTGCCTCTAAATTCATCCTAAGTTGTTTCCAATTTGATGCTTTGCTTAGAAATTCGCAATTACTTGTTTCTAAGTTATTATTTTTTTAATATGTCAGAAATTAAAATTTCATCTCATATAATGTATATTTGAATTACATTTATAATTTTAATTTAAATGCACAGGTATTGAACAATAAGTGGTTCATCATCCTCCTCTAGTATGTCAACCTCAACAGATGGTTTGAGCTTCATCCTAGAAGAATGTAGCGATGATTCCCCAATATTGGAAACTATGGTTATGAATGAAAATGGCCCAAAAATGTTGGAGTTGGCCCTGAAGTTGAGACATATTAGATAAGAAAGTAGGGCATCATCATCATCACGAAGACCCAGAAAAAAGAAAAAATTTGTAAAGCGAGATCGACAAGAAGCAAACGATCGCCTTTACAAAGACTATTTCGCCGAAGACTCCATCTACAATGAGACCCACTTTCGACGTAGATTTCGTATGCGACGGCACTTGTTCCTAAGCATAGTTGGCGCTTTAGAGAGTCGTTTTGAGTACTTCCAATTGAGGTACGATGGCCTCCGTAGGCGTGGGTTGTCACCACTCATCAAGTGCACAACAGCCATGCGAATGTTGGCTTATGGTATATCGGCAGATTGTGTCGATGAATACCTAAAGATTGGTGAAAGCACAGCTATGGAGTGCATGAAAAATTTTGCTACTGGTGTCATTCAAGTATTCGGGGAAGAGTACTTATGAAAGCCAACACAAGCTGATGTCGATCGTTTGTTACAAGTGGCAGAAGCCCGCGACTTTCCAGGTACGTTAGCGAGCATCGATTGTATGCACTGGGAATGGAAGAATTGTCCCACAGGTTGGAAAGGAGTGTTTGCAAAAGGGGTATACAAAGTTCCCACATTGATTCTTGAAGCTGTTGCTTCCTACGACCTTTGGAGATGACACGCTTTCTTTGGATGCCCGGGAACCCTCAATGATTTAAACGTCCTCCACCGATCCAATGTTTTCCAAGAGGTGTACGAGGATCGGGCTCCAAAATGTGAATATATCGTCAACGGTCGCAAGTACAACATGGGGTACTATCTATCTGACAGTATTTATCCGAGATGGGTGTAATGCCCCCAACCCTATGGCTAGGAGTGTTAGCATTGTTTCTTTAAATTCTGGGATGAAACGGACAGAGTTTCCCCTAAAAATTGACCATTTCTCAGGGTTAAAACCCTACAATAAATTTCTTGCACTTAAAAACCAGAACAATAAAGGCTAACTAACTCAACGGCTACCCGCCGGAGTTCACAACTCGACGGGCCACCTGCCTGGAGCATCACAACCAGCGCAGTTCAATGCTTAAACAAATGAACAGTAAAAAGTACAGCCCTGGGCAACTTCGAAGGTGGCTCACACGGCCATGCAGAGTGACTCTAAATGAAATGCAATACAGGCACACAAGAGCTGAAATTACACGTCGTTACATCATAATACATTTTGCAGTTCACATACAAGCTCATAGCTTTACTCTTAGGACAACAATGACCCCATCTCGGCTTACGTGGACCCACTTTTACCTGTTATTTCAGAAACCTGGGAAGGGAACAATAATAAATGGGAATGAGCAATCATCGCTCAGTGGATAACCCCTTTTCCTAAAACAATACTTAAATGCAATAATAACTTACGACAACCGTTTGTAATTCCTTCTCTTTGAAGAACTCACCAATCGTACAGTATGTTCCAATTACAATGCAAGAGCAATAGCCTTTGCACCACCCGCTAAAACTTGAAAGTAGCTATACTTAATAAACTTCCATGAGACATTCATATGAACGCATAAACGCAATGAAAATCAAGGAGCTTAACCCATAAATACCACTTGCTGGGATATCTGTTGTGAAAATCACTAAAACCCTATATACATTGCTCCGTACATTATTAAGGCTTATTTCCGTACGTATAATTTATGTCGTACATAGTCATTAAACTTCATTGAAGATGCTGTCAAGCAACAAGCTATAGGAGTTTAGTAATGATATTAAAACCATCGTCATACTCAATGTGATGAAATCACTAAACTGATGATTTCACCATAGTATACAGCAATAAGTTATGTACAGGAGTATATTTCCTCACTAAAACAGGGAACGATAATCATACAGTGAAACATATACTTTGTCACGTGATTAGTAAGATCTCTACATACTTGTTAACGGAACCATAGGATATATAGACTTTGGATCCGCTACCTATTGATAGAATTATAGGACTGTAAAACAGTGGATGCACTATAAAACATTTGATAGGACTATAATTATGGAACGTTGAACTTTGAATCTTTTGCGCACTGGCAGCACTATGAACTTTGAATTTTGGAACTTTTGCCTATTGGCAGAGCTATAAACGCTGCACTTTGGAACTTCTGCATATTGGCAGAACTATGGACTTTAAACTTGGAAACTACTGCCTATCGGCAAAACTATGAACTTTGGACTTTGAAACTTCTGCCTATTGGCAGAACTATAAAACACTGAATTCTGAAGTCTCTGCCTACTGACAGAGCAATAAACCCTGAATTTTGAAACATTAAAGTTGAAGTTCTATGTAAACGTTAAAAGGGATACTGGGTTGGTTACACTAAAATCCAATTAATGCAATGTAACCTATGCTTATTACTTAATCTCATCGATCCGATGATTTAGGGTTATTCATTACCAATGACTTGTCAATGAAAACATGCGACCGATAAAACATTTAGAAGCGTTTAGGAACTAGGAAATTAAGCCTTCAGAACTATATCATTTCTATACAAGCACTATAAACGATGAATACATGTAATGAATGGGCTATATATAGTCGATAAGTTTTATATACGATATCTTTTAATAATCAATAAACTATTCATTATATAATTAATAAACTACGTATAAATCAATAAGCTTTAGAAAATCAATAAACCACATATAAATCGATACACTTTATACAATCAATAAACTCTCTATAATCGATAAACGACATATAATCAATAAACTATGTATATACATATAATTGATAAACTTCATATAATCGATAGATTATAACCAATCACTAAACTTCATATAATCGATCAATCGCTAAACTTCATTTAAATCGATAAATCGCTAAACTTCATATAATCGAAATCGATAAACTTCATAGAAATCAATAAACGTTAAATCTTATATAAATCGATAAATTGAAAAACTTCATGTAAATCGATAAACGTTAAACTTTATATAAATCGATAAACGTTATACCCTCATATAACTGATTCCAATTCGATAAACTATAGATAATCAGATAAATTTCATATAATCGATATAATCGATAAACTATATATATAATCGATAAACTGTTGCTCAGTACGATCAAGATATATATATATATATATATATCCACAAGGCATCATTCAGTTTACGCTACAGTTTCCTCAAGTCACTAATAGTCAGTTCCCATTCAACCTGAACGAACTATAATCGATAAACTTTCATCGAAATTAACAATAAATAGGCGGAAGAGGAAACCTACCTCGAATCCAAGTTAAGGGACCCATTTTAGGGTTCGATTTGGGTGGCTCAATGCGGGCTCAGTTCGCCTCTTTGCTCCCCTTCTGCTGGTCTCCCGCCTTCCTGCCGAACCGCCACCGGCGGCGGCCGTGGAGGAGCCGTCGAGACCCCCGACGACCTCCCCCACCGTTTAATCTCCTTCTTCCTCTCTCGCATCTGACCCACTCTCTCTCTGGCCAGGTTTGGCGTCGACCGGGATGGGGGAACGGTCGGACGGCGTCGGCCGGTCGCCGGCGACACCATCGGGGCCTCCCTCACCCTCTCCCGGCGTGTGTGTGCGTGTGGCATGGGGCAGGGGGTCGAGAACCCCCCCTCTGGTTTTCCGATCCTTCTGCCGAAAAGAAGGGGGCTTTGGCCCCTTTTAATTTTTTTTTCTTTTTCTTTTGTTTTTGCTGCTAACTGATAATAACACCAACCTACTGTACCATAAATCCAATTTTCCGACCTCCAAATTTTAAACTGTAACCATTAATATAATCATCGGTAGATTATTCGCCTTTTGATTATATTAAGGTTCGATTCAATAAATTGCAAGATGGTTCCCACGGTTCGACATTCTAGTCGTATTCGGAAATCTGCTTAATGTAGTGATCGATAATAATCCTTATTACCAATAAAACTAATAATAATGAGAATACTAATATTCCTTTCAATAAAATCAGCACTCGGGCAGAGTTCATCGATATTTGTTCAATTTATAACGATATGAATCGGCTTATAGAAGGGGATAAAATCCCGGATGTTACAATGGGCCACCTTCGTGAAGACCATCCCCCTTCCTCAAGGAGCCAAGGTGAAGTTATTCACTGAACGTCAAGAATCTGTTAGGAAGGATGTGGAGAGAGCATTTGCGGTTCTACAAGCTCGCTTTGCCATCATCCGCGACCCTACACGAAATATGGATAAGGCTGAATTGGGTATGGTAATGAAGGCATGCATTATGCTTCACAACATGATCGTCGAGGACGAGCGTAATTCATACGACCTTAGTTTTGATTATGATGATGTGGAGGACAACACCCCGCAACCTAATGTCGAACGGAACCATCATCCGTGCTATGCAGCCTACATTCGTAGAGTAGCACAAGTTCATAACCCAGACCTACATGCACGTCTTCAATCCGACTTGGTCGAAGAAATATGGAATCGACACACAGCGTGAAGAACTTCACAAACTTAGTTGTTTCCTATTATTTGTTGATATTTGGGGATGTAATTTTTTTTAATTAAAAAGTCGAACATTCGTGATGAATTTTTTTGAACATTTTCAATCTTCATATTGTAATTTATTTTTAATTGCGATCCTTCTTTGTGTTAGTTTTAAATTGAATTGTACTTTCAAACTTGTTTTTTTTTTTTTTCCCTTGTTGGACAACAAAGACAAAGGGGGGGGTTTAAATCCATTTATACATTTTTATGTCAACAAAATAAATATTCATAACTCTTAAAAAAAAAAAATTCACACATGTTACAAAAGTTAAAACCCAAACAGAACATTAAAAAATAAAAAGTAATAAACTAAGTTCAAATTGTGGGCTCCATGTAATTAATTGTCCTGAAATGAGTTCCATTGGCTCGAAAATTGAATGGAATGCAAGTGGAACTCATGCTGACGTGGCAGGCCTGAGTTCCAAAAAATGGAACTTGGGTTGGGGATGCCCGTAGAATGGTCACATATAAATATATTGGTGGTTGTGAAGTTGGTTTTCATTTTGAATTTGTGGGATTTTGAGGTCTTTAACACTCAAATTAATACATAATTAATATGACATATCTTCAGCAGTATTTCAAGAGTTCTAGCAAATTATGATCACTAGGAATATATATATATATATATATATATATATATATATATATATATATATATATATAGATATATATATATATATATATATATATATGAAAATTTACCCAAGGTCTAAAGGGTCATGTCAGTCTAACTCGGTTCAATGGTCATCCGAGGTCGGCTGATCTAATTCCGATCTTAACGGTCCAACCAATTGGTTCTTTGACCCACTCTCTCGACTGAGTCGATGTCCAGGTATAGAGTTGGCGATGGGTGGGGTCCATCTTGACCAGACCTATTTAAATTTTTTGGACTTGAATCCAGACCCGCTCTAGACCCGTTGGGTCGACAAAGATAGGACGCAGACCCAGATTTATGGGTTTGGCGGGTCCTAAATTGGTTCTGACTGTTTTTCACATTAAAGATTATTTTTTTCCCATCCCAACATGAATTATCACATCACATTCTAAATACAAATAATTGGATTTAGAAGACATGATATTTAATAAAAAATATTCTAGTGACATATATTATTGTTAAGTGTTCTTACTTATATGTTACACACCAAAAATAGTATTTTAGTACAAATCACAAAGACAAAGTTTACAAACATAACATAATAATTTTTCTTCTATGACCAGCACTAAGTAAAGTCACTTTAAGGTTTACTAATTTAGAGTTACTATAGCCAATTGCAGTTGTCAATTTTTTTTTAAAAAAAAAATTTATGGGCCTTAGATGGATCTTAGGTCGGGTCTGGGTTTGAATTTTGCAGACCCAAACCTAGACCCGACCCATACCATCTAATTTGGATCAGGTATGATGGATTTGGATCGGCTCTAGGACCCACTCCTATCTCTATTCAGGTAGGTTCTCTTAACATTGTTTTAGCCTATTGACATACAACCACAGCTTATGTCTCAATCTATCTTTTTGTCTCTACCTTTGTCTTTAGTTGTTGGACTTCAAATCTTTGAGTCTTCTATAACGTTAAAATTAAATGGTCCAATCATTTGACCCATTAACCGACTCCATTAACCAGGTTAAATATCGAGTCGATTTCCTTGACATTGGTTCCGGATTACTCATCTTTCCTGCTTTCGAAAGGTGGGGTTGAGAAACAGGCTCCTACGCCTAAATGATGCTCGGCTTACTGCTCTTCCTGTTTGGGTGTTTCATGTCGCTAGGCCGGTCCTGAACGCAGCACCTAATTAGGCGCCGAACTTGTCATGTTAACCAAAAAAGAAGTACTTGACATGTAATCATAGAAAGTATTGAATCTCCTATTTGCCAAGTGACAGACATGACAACAATTTCAAGAGGTAGCGTAAAATAAGGCGGCAATAAAGAATTTTACTGATTTTATTATTAGGATTTATCCAACTTTAAAAAGATATAATATGAGTTTTTATGTCTGAAATATTAAGTCTAGATGTGTTTTTCTAAACATTTTAGACCCAATTTTCATGAATTTAGAGCTTTTAATTGTCTAATCAAAATTGTATTAAATAAAACAGCGTCACTGCAACTTTTTCAATGTTCTTTTCATCCAATTTAAATTATATCCGAAACCAACATCTTTTTTTTTCTTTTTTTTTTTGGTTTGCACCATCCAATTAAAGATTTTATCGCTTTTCATTTTAAAGTTTCAATTATATTATTATTATTATTATTATTATTATTATTATTTATTGTTGTTGTTATTGTTGCTGCTGCTGCTGTTGTTGCAAAAATTTTAGTGATTGTGGTTATATGACAACTACTATAATTAGGCAAATCTAAAGCGTACTTTTATCTAGGTAGATCTTATCCATTCATTTGCATTTTTTTAATGATTAAAAATGTATTATAAAAATCATTTAATGTCTCAAAAGATTGAGAAAATAATTATTATAAAGCGGTGTTTGACTACTACCTACAACCCTCATAGAAACAAAAACCAAAATTTTTTGAAAAGAAAAAAAAAACAAAGGATACATGTCTCTTTATCGTATTCTTCCATCTTTGTCAAAGCACTCATTCCACCTTCGCAACTTTCGGTCACCACTATCAAGTCTCCGGCGACGACCAACTATGAATGGTAGACAACGATGGTACAATTCTGGTGGGTTAAGGTTAGTTGTCCCCCTCCCCAATCTCTCTTCTTTTTTTTCCCGCCAGCACTGGCCATTATTGTCGGCGACAAAGTCAATCGTGTCACCTAAGAAAGGAAAATGGTTGGCGATGGTGGGTTCTGTTGAGGAGATGGCCAGTGGTTGGAGATGGCAGAGCAGCTGACCAATGATTTGTAGCGTTCAATTTGGTGGCTTCAGAACATTTGGGGAACGTACTACCCCCCGTCCCAGGTGGCGATTTCCATTGTCGCCGGCGACAAGTTCAGCCCACAGTGATGTTGATGGCGGCTCTTCTGGATCTATTGGTGGTGGTGGTGGCTGGATGTGTTATGGGTTTTAGTTGGTTGAATTTGTTTTTTCTTTTTCCTAGATTAAGACTACAGTTTTGTTAATATAAGATCGCTGACTAGGGATGTACATTATTCGATCACCAAAGATCGATTGAACCAGACCGGACTGGTTCAGATCGAGTGCATTCGGTCTAGTCCTTTGGTTTCGTCGCATGCTCAATCGCGTCATTTTCCATCATTGCAAACTCATATCTCTATAACCAATTTGTATGCTTCGATATTTTATAATTTGCAGTACGAGATTTCAGGTTTTTGGTTTTCTTATGAGTTTAAGACTTTGTTTTTATTTATTTATTTTTTGATCAATGACTATTGCTAAGTCTAACTCATGCTCTTTAGAATTAGCAAACAAGACTAGTAATAGCATAATTTTGGCCGAAATTAATTGAGTCCAATGAGCATTGTTTTAACTGCACTTGAAAATCAATTCGGTCTCTTTTAATCGATCCCAGTCCAGTCCGAATTTTTTCGGTTTGGTCTCGATCCGATCCGGCTTTTATTCGGTCCGGTTCTTGATCTATCCTTTTTTTCTTAATCAGTCTTCGGTCCAACCACTCAGGTCCGAATTTGAACTGATGAACACTCTTATCACTGACATTGGAGCATTAAAATCATTGTAGTAGCCCTCAAAGCCAATCTTTTTCTCGAAGTTACGGATCCATTTTGTTGACTTCTCTTGCATACATTGTTCCATCAACCGGAGGCTGTTCACCTTGGAGACTTGATGTGGTTATGAGTACGACCAGGAATGGTCGACACTCGGTCCTTTGAATTTTCAAGGGCTGTCGGGGGCGCACCGGACACTACGCATCGTGCGGTGCTCTTCCAACCACTAGACCTTACCTCAAATTAAGTCATTTCCAGGGTGGGCAGGCTGTTAAACAGAAAGGATAACTCTTCTTGAGGCACCCGCCGATGTCTCTGGACTACCTAACATTGCCGTCAACCACTATGTCTCGGTTCGAGAATTTTAACATAATTCCTTTTTCGAAATAGCGCGAAATGTGCTATCGGATGGGCTTCCCCCATCTCATAGGATCAACTAACCCATGTGCAAGTGCCATTCACATGAAACCTTTCACCTCTTTGGCGTTCAAAATTCTCATTTGAATATTTGCTACTACCCACCGACGGCCACTCCACCCTGGATTGTGCCATAGGTTTTGCAGTGACTGCCATGCCCTCCCACTCATCGGGGCTTGGCACTTGCCCCAACGGCCAGGTATAGGTCACACGCTTTAACGCCATCCATTTTTGGGGGTAGTTGATTCGGCAGGTGAGTTGTCACTCACTCCTTAGCAGATTTCGACTTCCATGACGACCGTCCTGTAGTCTTAATTAACCAACACCTTTTTTGAGATTTATGTTAGCGTGCAACTGGGCACCATAACCCGGCTTCCGGTTCATCCCACATCGCCAGTTCTGCTTACCAAAAATGGCCCATTTGGAGCTCCCAATTCGTCGCGTAGCTCAACAAAGCCGTTCTACCTATTTAAAATTTGAGAATAGGTCAAGGGCATTGCGCCCCCGATGCCTCTAATAATTGGCTTTACCTGATAGAACTCACATATGAGCTCTAGCTGTCCTGAGAGAAACTTCGGAGGGAACCATCTACTAAACAGTTTGATTAGTCTTTCGCCCTTATACCTAAGTTAGATGAACGATTTGCACGTTAGTATCACTTCTAACATTCACCATACTTTCCTCTGGCTTCGCCCTACGTAGGCATAGTTCACCATCTTTCAGGTTCCGATAGGTATGCTATACTTGAACCCTTCTCAGAAGATCAAGGTCAGTCTGCATTGCACCCGCGAGGGGATCTTGCCAATTAGCTTCCTTGCGCCGTACGAGTTTACTTGCCTATTGACTCGCACACATGTCAGACTCCTTGGTCTGTGTTTCAAGATGAGCTGATTGGTTCAGGTATGATTCAAGCATTTTGAGGGTTCAGGTACCCAAAAGCCCGAAACTTCTTTTAATTTTCCCTCTTTAAAGACTTTATAAGTCAAATATTCCCAAACCCCAAGGAGACAAGTATTTTGATTTTGTTGTATTGTGTTTTTTGGATATCTGGGTCCTTTAGAAGACTTTGTTGCCTCCAGACAGTGTGTTGGGTATGAATATGATGTTAGCAAGCTTATGCTTTATGGAGATGTGGAGTCCTTGAAATGTGAATGGTGGTAATGTATTGTGTTATATTGGAATATTGTGTAATAATATCAAGTACAATTTGTCACAATACGACAATGTTTTATAGCATAAATAGAAAATTTTGGTTTGGACACGGTTCATTATTTTGCCGACCTGAAATTTCGGGTAGCAGAACCGAAATCTTTTTAGTTCGGGTACTCGAACCATGAACACCCCTAGTAGTAAGTTGGTGCATGAAATTCCTATGTGCTTCAGAGACTTGGGTTTCAGGCTCGTTTATGTTTTTGGGAAACATTATTTTGCATATATTTTGTTGCAACGTCAATTACCAATTTTAGTATTTTTTTAAATTTATTTTTTGGAAACATGATTTCTCATTGAATAAAATAATGTTTCATTCATTTATTTGATGTTTCTTAATTAATTTTTAATTACAATTTTTAAAATTAAAGTCCTTGTATAAACCATAGTGCCTCATTTATAAAAATTTATGAAATACTCTACCTATACTCCATCAATCTCATGTGAGCATTTATCTCATCAAAAATTTTATTAAGGATTTTTTGACGAAGAGTTTTGGTGATTATGGTGAAATAAAAGGTTGATTAGGTGAGTTTAAAGATTTACGTTTTAATTATGATAATTCAGGTTTTTTATTAATTTTTAATTCAGATTTTTTCTTAATTAATTTTTAATTACAATTTTTAAAATTAAACTCCTTGTATAAACCATAGTGCCTCACTTATAAAAATTTATGAAATACTCTACCTATACTCCATCAATCTCATGTGAGCATTAATCTCATCAAAAATTTTATTAAGGATTTTTTGACAAAGAGTTTTGGTGATCATGGTGAAATAAAAGGTTGATTAGGTAAGTTCAAAGATTTACATTTTAATTATGATAATTCAGATTTTTTATTAATTGAGTAACTGTCCATGATTATTAATTTTGAGTTATGCTAATCTAATTTCAATGACAGCTATGATATTATTCAAAACATTTTGTATAATTTATTGAGTGAGTTTCGAAAATAATCTCATAAAATAAGCAAATTCTCGAACTACTACTACTTAAAAATTGATTCCAAATAAGCCCTCCTTGTTTTCCAAAATAATTTACAAAATAGCCTTAAAAGAAAGAATGAAAATTTAAAAAATACTAGTTGAGAAACAATCTGAACTAATGAGTTGAGTTTGACAGTGTATTATCAAGAAGGTAGAAGCATATTTTGGGAATTAAATATAAAGAAAATTAGTTTAGAAAACTTCTTTATCTCAAAAGATCACTTTAAAAATTGTGAGGACTAGTTTAGGAATTACTTTTAAAATAAAAGTATTTGCATAATTTCTTTTTTTATAGAAATTATTTTGGATCTAACTCTAATTTATCTGTCTTAAAATAAAATTAGTGAGTGATATACTTTTATTAATAATCTTCGTATGGTTTTCATAGTACTTTGTCAACGTATGTCTATATTTTTTCTTCATAACTTGTTTGATTTTGAATTATAAATTGCACGTTAATTATTTTCTAAAATTTCTATTGCAACTAACCTTTAAATCATTAAAGTATAACGTTGTAGTTTGAATTGGTAGAATTAGGAGTTTAGTGATATTCGTATCACTTGGATATGTGTAACATAAGTCTGTCGTTAATTGTAATAATTTTTTTCCCTTGTAAATTAATGAGAAGATTTCAAGTGCAAATTAAAATCCTCAATGTAATTGCACCAAAAATTTTGAGAAAATATATATTGAACTTGATACTTTTAAAAATGTGGTGTCCACTGAACTTAATACTATTAAGAACGGTGTGTTTGCTATGCACTTAATGTGTAGTAATTATTTTCATCTGCATAACAAAAAAGAGGATGACTTGAAAGACAAATTTGATATTCCATTCGACACTTTTAATACCATACAAACCAATGATATATCCAACAAAATATCAAAATCACCATGCAATTCAACATTTATGCATATTTCTGGTGAAGACATCAATCAACCGAATAATGTAAATGCAAAAAGAAAACTAGATCTTAATATCGAACAAAACAAAAAATCTCCGATAATTGAATTTGAGATTCCGGAGGCCTTAAAGGATACACGCTTCAGTAAAACTTACTGTAGCAATAGGTTAATTAGAATTAGAGAAAATCCTCTTTCTTTAGATGAGGAAAAAAGCTGTCTTGCACACGAAAGATGCACAAACAGTCTAATCAAAAGATACAAAACCAACCTAGTCATAGAAGAAAAGATATAAATTTGAGTTCATCACTGCAAGAGATGGGCGTAAAGTCAGCAGTTAATAAGTTAACAATGAGGATATGCCATGTTGTGGGGAAAGAAGACATATGAAATTTCAAGATCTATTGCAATGTACATCCGAGCAGACCAACATTTTATAGTTCATGTATATGGTGGTGGTATAGATAGCCTCTTTGTAATTTAGGTTTGGGAAAGGCATGTGTTTCTCTAACCCACCCCACCATTCCTTGGGGAGATTTGAGTATTGTTTTGCTTTAGTTAGTGGTGACTGCATTTTTCAGTATTTCTATCAAAAGATTAAGAAACTAGTGAGTGCATTATCCTAAAATGTAAGTAGGGGCACATACGTGTTGGGATATCCTTTATACTTAGTCTGTAGGTGCCAAGGCCACGGTTGTGGGTCAGACCCCTGAAGTGAATTGGTAATTTGGTTTAAAAATTGCTAGCTTGCATTATTGGTGATTTACAATCCTACTTATTATTTAGTTGAGATGTTGGAGTCTAACTTCACTTCTCAATAATTGGTATTTTTTGGTCTCACAGTGAATAAGGTTATAGCATATGGCATGTTGTTGTAGGGATGCCTAGTAGAGTTCTTGATACAAGACCAGAGGTACATCCCACTTTTCTTGTGTTTGCTTTCATAAGTTTTCTTTGAAAATTTGTTGTTCTGATTGGTCATATGTATGCTTCCAAGTTTCTGTTTCAATTTGAACACTGATGTCCTTACACTAGGTTCTAGATATAAAAGATGACAAAGAAAGAGCAGTTAGGACAAAGGTGATGGATCTAATGAACTACATGTCCTCGCTTATATTTAGAAGAATGCTCATATTCAGTGTATCTTCTTAGTTAGAGTGCAAAGTAATAAGAAATTGAGTGGATTAGGTGCATAGAAATAGACACATTCTTTTCTCCATTCAGGAAAATGATGGTATGGTAAACATGTATAGCACAAAGGCATCATCCACTTTACTGTATATTGATATATTGATATAATTTCCTTTAGACATCTACTCTAAGTTGTATTTCGCAGAAAACATCTGAGTAATTGAGCAAAGCTTTTGCTATGATAAGTCCTTAGTGTGACACTAACCTCCTAAGTTTTTTTCCTAAACATGAGCAAGAGTTTTGCAAAATGTGCATTTGCTGCGCCTAGGAGGCCCTCTACACCCCCCCCAAAAAAACAAAAACTAACTTGTTAAAGTTTCTTAGATTTTTTGAAGTGGGTCGTAAGCAACTTTGATTCCTGTAACTATGCATGAAACTACGACGGGCCATTTCAGAACTATGAGCTTTCTAAATTCTTAATCAGCCATTCTAGAAAAAAGAAAGAGATCTTATATAATCCTTAGCATAAAAGCAAAGTGTAAACTATGAGTTTTGAGTTTCAATAAAACCAATAATTAATAGAAATATATATTTTTTTAAAGAATCTTAGAAAACTTGAATGTTATATGAGTATTGACATTTACCTTTAGTATCTTACCATCAATGTAAGAATTAGGCATGAATGCCCATTCGTTTTTCATGAACTAATTGTGTTGTATGCAATGTCCCTTGGAAAGTTAGTTGGTGAACATTAGGAGCTGGTACAATAAACTTCATTGAAGTCCAAATCTTCCACTGGATTCTTCCCAGTACACTTACTATTGGTATTTTTAGGACAAGTGCATTGAGCATGACCTATGACATGATATTTGCCATAAGTTAGAGACCTTTTACTCTTTGGTACCTCTTTGAAATTACAATTTTTGGATCCCTTATTATGTTGTCTCCATCAAATGAGTTATCTTCAAGTGCAGTGTTGACTTTATTAAGATGAATTTATTCCTTGACCCCAATCGTTCATCGTCGAAGAACGCAACTACTTAGAATTTCATTCAGATCTACATATTCTATGACTGCAAACATGTGGTAGCTTGGAAAGCCTATAGATTCCAACTTCATGCAACAACAATACATCATTTTATGTGCATAGTCCCTAATCATTATATACCAAATTTCTTTACGTTCAACGGTTGCAACCAATACCAAATAGTTTCGTCGGGACTATCAATGTACTGTTTCTCATCTTTTATGTAATAGAAGGACTCAAAGCACATCTCATTGCACAAAATGTAATAGCAGTTTCTCACATATACATCTGTAGCATGTGACTTGAAATTACGAAGTACTCCCTCTATAACAAAAAGAATATGAAATGTTGTATGATCACTATGTCCATTTGCTCTTCTTTGTTCTTGTAATTACTTGTTCATACAGTTGAACAACTTTACCATTAGATTGATCCCTGTGTTAAATCTTCAAAAAAATATATAATAAAGAATAAATCAGTTAAAAGAGTTATTTGGGTATCTACAAAGAAGCATCCATGTAGATATGCTTCTGTCAACTTTTTCTTGTCGTTGTACAAGTCAATTGCCCACTTTTTTTTTTTTTTGGGTGTTGAACACCATGATGAGACACAAGTTCTTACCAATCAACTTCAATATCTTCAACAGTTTGATATTTGTGAATGCACTTAATGAAGCCATTTGCAAATTATTGCCCCTATTTGATTGGACATTTTTTCATTAGATGCCATAAACACAATCTATATCGTGCTTCTGAAAATAATGACCTTACTTGCATTAACTATTGCCTTGTTACTGTCTGTGCCAATTGTCTCTTATTTTTGTCCGTCCCCTACTTTAACCACTTGCTTCAAAACCCAAATAAAGGAAGATTCTTTCTCATGGACTACTTTAGCACAAATAAACACCACAATCTTTCTATTATGGCTAATACCAACAATCACCACAAGTAGTTTATTATATGCTTACATTTATAGGTAATATCAAATGCAAGAATGTGCCCTACAGTTTTATAATCTATGTATGACTATTTATCACACCAAAAGAAGTTCTCTAACTTACATCCTCGTCCTTTATATATATGAAGAAATATGTAGGATCAACTTCTTTGTTTCCCCATGAGTATGCCAAAAGAGCATCAGCATCAGCATCACCATCTTTCATTTGCTCCTTCCATGCTTGTAGAGATGATATTTCATACCACCTTTTAAGGGAGTTCTTCAAGACGTCCTACCCATGTTGTCATAGACCGCATTATATTGCGTGGGGAAATACCAGCTTCATACATTTGTTCTATCTCCTTATCTTCTTCTGGAATTTTTCTATGAGATTTGAATAATTTATTAAAAAAATTAGTTAGTAACAACATGCCCTAAGAATACAATATGCAAAATGAGGAAAAAACTAAAACTTAATTACAAATTTATAGCCAACCTGATGTACACTGTATGTTGTGGTTTTGCACAGGGATGTGTATGTTTAGCTACAAATATTATCACAATCCAATGATATGCATCATTGATCTATTTGAATTGAATTTCGGCTAGGCACGTAAATCTTGTTAACTCTTTTGGCTTCCCTTTCTTATCAGGGTTTTCCATATACTTTTGAAGACGGAGACATTCTTCAGAACATTTGAATATTTTGGAAGTTGGATACCCATGTATTCTACTCTTACATGTTGTTTTCTTCAAAACTCCAAAACCTTTCGATTTTGCACACATTTTATAAAATTCACCACATAAAATTCAAAGACTTGAACATCAATTTTCTCATGTCTCTCTTGGTAAAATCTTGAAGCTTTTTTTCCAGATGATGCCCATAAATTTTAATCATCCAAATCCTCAATTATTCTCACCCCGAAATTCAAAGAAGTAAAAATCATGTCATCACCATCACCACTTTGATGGTCTAACTATTCATAATGTAAACTAGTACCTTCATTGTTCACAACCATGATGTATTACAAAGAAAAGAAATTTATAAAAAAAATTTATGGACTTTTTGAAAGAATTGACAAAGTAATGATTATAGCAAACAATTAAATTTAATATAAAATTGCTCAAACATTAAGCGAATGAAAGACCTTCAAAAAATTATTTCACAATGTCACCAATTAAGCGTAATATTGATCTTGCTGTTACCACAAAAAATGCCAAAGAAACTCTATGATACTAATTTTTTTTTATTATTTCCCTAACACAAAAAATTAGAAGTATATATATCATTTACACTTTAATTTTGTTAATAACATCTAATTCCGCAAATAAGGCCGCAACAAAAAAGAACGTATGAATTTTACTAACTTTAAACATTACTAAGATAGTATAACACAAAACCTTAATCAAATCTAGCAAATTTAAAACAAAAAATAAGTTTTTCCTTGCTTATCAAACAAGGGATTTAACCAAGATACCAATATAAGAAGCTCAAGGAAATGATCGCTGAGTGATTTTATCAGAACATTATTGAATATATGATGGCTTTAAGTGATTTTAAAAATGGTACAACACAACAATTTAAACACATTCAGCAAATTTAAAACAAAAGAAAAAGAAGTTTTTCACTTATCAAATAAGGGATTCGATTCAACATACCGATATAAGAAGTTCAATGAGATGACCATTGAGTGATTTTATCAAAGAATTGTTGAATAGATGTACTGTCCCAAACCGAATATACATATGATTAGCTAATTAACAATTAAATAAAAGTTAGGAAACACATTGAGTAAAAATAAACTTGTTACTTGGATGAAGATTTTCTACTAAATATGGTGCATTAAAATAAAAACTTCAATTTACTAAACCCAAAATTCACAAAATAATGGTGGGGAAGCACTTTTTTTAAAGTGTGTCATTATTCAATACTTTAAAGTCATACCATATTACCAAACTTTAATTTGTTCAAAGAGGTAATTGGAATGTTTAAAGAAGCTTACACAACCCTTAATGTTTCCAAAACACCCAACAATCCAGAGCATAAAAGCAAGAAATGAGAATATTGAATCTAAAGTTTGGTTTTTTGATGGTAGGGATAAAGCTATGGCCAACTCCAAAATTCCATTAGACGATACCAACAGCTAGGAGATATTAATGATACGGACATACTTCGTCTACTTTTGTGCAGTTAATAGGACTGACATGTGTGTAGCTTGTCTCTCCCTACCCAAAACATTTTGTAAAACACAAACTGTCACACCCTTACCCGAAGGTGGCATATCACCGCTATGGATGTCCAACTAGAAACACCCACTAGGCTATCTTCTTAACCTTAATTAACCTATTAGCAGGTAAGCGCAGTAGAAGTTCATGAGTTAATCTATCTAAAGTTTGGAAGGGTAGTTCTAAAACATGCATTTACATACATAAACCATATCCATAATAGTTTTACACACATACAAACCAAAAATACATCTGTACTTGTATCTACTAAACATAATCCATAACATAAACATACAGTGAGGCCTGCATTTCCAACTAGATTCTTCAAAAGTATTTCACAGCTAACTAGCTTTCTTAATCTCCCATGGTCCGTTTTACTTCCAAAAACCTGAAAAATGGTGAGGTTATGAGCCACCCCAAGCCTAGTGAATAACCCTTACCTTCCTCATTGATATACTTTGCACATTATCCGGTTCACACATAATCACATAATACATTTTTCAGTAAGGATTGAAACATCGCACATCTCATTGAATACGACCTAAGAACATGCTCATGCTTAAGAATTAGGAAAGTGATTCGTATCCTTCACATTTATCATGCATCTAAAATCTAAATAGACTAATATCTTTCATATATATGTCATGAGACGGACAATTAGCTAACTCAGTCATACCTATCCTATACCAGGTATGTTTTAGGGACCCTTGTTTTCCCTTGAGTCCCTAAATAGACTTTGCTATTAGTCTGTTCACTAAACTAACCGTGATCGTCCTATGACTAGAGATGGCAATAAAACTTATACCTATTTAAAACCCGCAAAATCCATCACATTTAAAACCCAAACGGGTGGTGAAAATAGATTTTAAATGGGTATAGGTCGGGTATTGAAAAACGTGCATGGGTATGGGTACGAGTATGGGTATAGCCCTCACACGCCCCATACCCGTACCCTACTTGTACCCGTTTTCATAATATGAAAAAAAATATTGTTGATTAATATTTTTCTGATTTAAGTCCAATCCAAACCGTTATAATAAAAAAATTAGTCAATAATGTATTGATTTCACATTTCTAAATAATATATTCCCAAAATATCACAAATTTGCAATCTTATAATGATAAAAACATATATCGTACTTGGATATGAGTTTTATATGGGTATTAATTTTTATTTTGTATGTAAACCCGAATAAAACCTGCAAACTCGCAAAACATGATGGGTATGGATATGTGTTTTATTTTTTAATACCTGACGGGTACGAGTACGGGTATGGGTACGATTTTCGAAAACAGGTATGGGTAAGGGTACGGCTCAACCCGTCCCGTACCCACCCCATTGCCATCCCTGCCCATGCCAATCATGTCTTTTGGGCTCCTAGTCCTCAATGGAGTTCCAAAGAAACCGAAGTCTGCTAAGTCAAACTAATGATCCGTCCATAACCATAACTGACACATACATGAAAGCAAATTTCTCACAAAAGTTTACATGCCATAAAAACATTATATATTCATTTTGACACATTAATCAATTACACATGTAGCCATAATCAATCACAATCGCACAAACTTCACAATATATATTCCAAATCCAAGCCAAAATTTAATTCCATAACGTATCATATATTCTTAGGTTAACAAAGTTTTTCAACTTGGGGAAATTCACCCATGACTTGTGCAAAGAACTATCACAAAATATAAGGGTCACAAACACATCATCATGGACCGGGCAAAGCCCACTCAAAGTACCAACTAGGGGCTCAATACTCTAGAGTACGTAGATGCCCTTAAAGCACAAATTGTGGAGTCACATTCATATCTTGTCGTACCAGGGACCTGCACAGCTCTCAAATAATACAAATCGAGGAGTCAATTGGCGGACCTGGGAGCGCCCACTTAAGGTACCAATCAATGACCCATACAACTTACTAATAACACAAATTGAGGAGTCAATTGGCGAACTGGGAAGCACCCACTCAAGGTACTTACCAATGATCCACATAGCTCCCAAATAATACAAACTGAGAAATCAATTGATGGACAGGCAGCGCCCACTTGAGCTACCAACCAATGACCCACATAGCTCCAAACACAAAGACAATTATTTTTATGGCCATGGCTCTAGAACGCGTCTAATAACCCTAGGTAAGGCATGACTTTTTTCCAAAATAAAATTAACTTATATTGTAGTCATATTGCCATAACTTATTATTTTCAAAAAAAATTTTATTCATAACTTATAGCAAAATATAACCAACCCAAGGCATAATCCAACTCCTAACAATTTACACGAAAACCTTGTCAAATCATGGCACAGTTCCATCCAAAATAATTTTCACAAATTTCCAATAAACCATGATAATATATTATTGTTTTAATGCTCAAAATCATCCCCAACATGATCAAAATACAATTTATGCATATGAACAACCCATCATTACACCAAATAGGACATTCTCAGTCAAAAATTAATAAAATGAAGAATACACTTTCAAAATTCACGATACCTTGCAAGAAAATACCAAATATTATTAATAATCCACCACACAATTTTTAGAATTTTTTGATAAGCCAATCCTCCACAAGAATTGAAACAGGACAATTTCAATCAATAATCCATAAATCATAAAGCAAACATCTAAAATTTATTCAAATTTATAGGAAAAATCCAAGTACCATATAGAATATGCAGTAAAATGTTTATAATTTTTCACCAAGAAAATAACTCCTAGAAATTAAAACAATGACGGAAATTATGCATTGGGCATATTCAATCAAAAATTCATAAATAATACGTTACACATCTAAAATTCATGAGCATTTGCATGCAATTGTCAAACATAGTAGAGAACCTACAGTAAAATTGTCAAAAATTGTCGCAAAGCCAATAATTCACATAAATTTGAACAATGGATGAAATTAGGAAAAATTCAAAAATTAAACACAATTTTCCCTATTTTTGGTTCTTCTAATCCACGATCAAGTCAATAAGCACAATCGAGACCAAATATGAATAAATTTACAATATACCTATCAAGTTCATAACATCCACTTAATCAAAAAGTACAATTAAACATGAAACTTATAGGGGTGGGTTTATATCAATTGAAATTAAATTTCTAATCTACCAAACCCAAAAATGTCAAATTCATAACTTCAACCTTTAATTTATTTTCCAAATTCAAGCATAAACCATCAAATTAATCTTCTCCTAATCAATTTTAGGATTAGAGAAAACAAGAATTGCTAACCTCAATTTGCTATCAAACTGAAAACCCTAATTTTTCTTCTTTTTCCCTCTTCTTCTCTTTCCTCTCCTCTTCTCTGTGTCATACGAATGTGTTGTGTGGGTTCGGGAAAAGAAGATAGAACCAAGTCTCATCCTGCTTTTCATGTGAGTTAAAACAAATCTCTCCCTTTGGTTTTTCCTTTGGGGGGGGGGGATAATTTCCCCCTTTTTGATCCTTTTCTTTTTCTTTTTTCTTCTTTGGCATAAATATCCCTTTTCACGTACTTTTGTCTCTTTCTTCTTTTTTCCCCTAGTAATCCAATCATTCCTCAAATATAATACCGATAAATTAAAACATATACATGCGTTTAAAGCAAAAACGCATAAAATATACACATAAATCACGCATTCACAATATCATATAAATAGCCAAAAATTTGGGGTGTTACACAAAACAATAGAGAATAATGACCATTGAGCCAAGTACACTACCCTTATATAGTAAAATCAAATTAAAAGAGCCAATGAGCGCAAGCATATCTTAAATCAGCTCTGAAAATCATAAGCAGTAACTTAAACTTAATAATAACTAAACAAAAGTCATTTTTATTGGTCAAACTTAGGATCCAAGTGGTGAATCAGTAAGTTACAATGCATGAATCTAGAGATCTCCACCCAACTGTTAGGTTTTGAATGTTCTTATGAACCATTTGGCCACTAGCATTGAACGGTAATCAATAATATGTAATCGGTGACTAATGAGAAATACCGCTAGTACGACATGATCTTCCTAACATTGAATAAGTCCATAGGATGACCAAAACATGATAAAACTGTTAAGCATGCTTCATGAATACATTAAAGGTTTTACTTGTATCATAAGGGTACAAACAAGAATGTACCTTAAGGAATTGTTTGTGCCTTGTAATTTTTGACTTTTGCCCTTCCTTTTTGCAAAGGTTCGACTTTAGGTTATGTATTCATGATTAGTATACTCATTATTTCTCAATAGCTTTAGATAATTTCTTGAATTATACTTTCTTTAATCTTATTTAAACTTACCTAGATAATTTTTGTGCTTTTTTATATTTCTCTTCTCTTTCTAGTGTTTAGCACACTAGTAAATCTACGATAGTGGTTCTTGACTTAGGGCTTGTTTTTTTCGCGATAACATGCAATTATAAACTGTAAGAAAATATAAGAAACTGTAAGGAGTTGTAAGAACTGTAAAAAAGCTATAAGAGGATGTAAAAAGTTGTAAGAAGACGTAAGAAGTTGTAAGGAGCTGTGAGAAACTATGTATGTTTACATGATTGTTACTCTTTAATATATGAATTGTGAAAAAAATTATTCATGAAAGTAAATTACGTGTATAACTGATATTTATGAAATAAATTTTATAACATCACTAAACAATTACATTTTAACATTATAGAAAAAATGTTATTTGTTTTTGCAATAACTGATTTAGATGATAAAAAATAATATTGAAATAACATAACTAATGAAAATAAATCTTTAAAAAATTGAATTAAATAACAATAAAATATATTCAAGCCGACAAATATGTGGAACTAAATATATTCTACACTTGAGGTGGTTTTTTGTATTACTATTAGCCCTATAAGAAAATTAAAAAAGCAACAAATTTTCTCAACAAAATTCCTATTTAAATTAAACATATTGAAATTAAATTCAACCCAATATTCAATTGTACAATGATAGCAACCGAGGTGCCATAGATAAACTTATGAATGAAATCGATGAAATGCGTTCATCACCAGTAGTTTGACTATCTTCATATATGATTCACGTCGAACCAAATGTAAATGCGAGTTTTGTTTTATAATTTTAAAACATGTTGATTTATTTTCTCTATAATGACATTCATATCGAAACTCAAATATTAATTCTCAAATGTTAATTCACATCATTAAATTCTATTTTTATGTTTATATAAATACTATATCGAAAGAAAAGATGTAAGATTTTTCACATTGGTAATATATAAAAAATATGTACATATTTTTGATAAAAAAATAAATAAGAAGTTGAATGTTATAAAACATATGTAAGGAGATTTAAGAATATGTAAGAAGAAATAAGGAGATATGAGGAGATCTAAAAGCTATAAGAATTCAATTAAAGCTGTAAGGAACCATTGTTGTAAGTTAAATTCTCCCAGTCTCAAAAAAGAATAGGGCCTTAGTACGATATTTTAGTTGTTGCTTGGATAAGCTATAAAGCCCACACTCTGCTCTAATATCAACAAAATAATTCTCATGTGCCTGGTAAAAGTTTTAGGAAAATTCAATTTCTATATTAGCTCCTCTAGATATTGTTTTCCCAATTACATAGTGAGGTCATTTGACTTAAGTTCGTCAAATTACTAATAAGAACTTAAGTCCAATTTCACTAGATACTTATTTTCTTCCCAAATTTTTTTCTTCCACCTCTCACTACCCAATTTTCCTTATGCATGTGATTAGCCCTAATTCATGTCATATAAAGGACAACACAAATAGTACTGATATGATAGTCCTCAAGCACCTGACTTAAATAAACAAGATGGTTCTCATGATAATGATTAGCTCATTTAGTTCCACTTGACTTATTAAGTGGCTGAAACTTCCCCGTATAGTTAATGAATTATACTGGTATATAGTTAGATGTTCATCCAAGTGAATTATCCTCCTGTGATAAACCAAGTTTGTTTATCTAATTGTTCCTGTATCCCATAGAAGTACTATTTAACTCAAAATCTCATTTTTTTTCAAATAAACTGAAGAGTTCTTATGTTAGCAATTGAACACTTGGCTTGAATAATCAATAAACTAAACCTCAAAATCCTCACATTATCTAGTAATTATATCATTATTCAATCAAACCTCAAGTAAGAATCCTTTAACTATCCCATTTTCATACTAATCACAATATTTTGCACCATGTAACCTTAAATTTCTCCTAAATATCAATGTAAACTTAACTCACACGAAGGCAATTAACTATTTATAGGTTATACAAGATGATAAAGAATTCTTCCAAATTAAGATGTAATCAATACATTCACCCAATCCAATCCTTAATCAAATATTAACCTTAATTTTGGTATTCAAGAACATTTGAGATTATCCCGTACTCATCTAATACCTATTCACACATCTAAGTTTCATCAAAACTTTACTTCTTATAAATTAACTAGTCTAAAACAAAAATAGCATTCAATTTCATTTTCTTTGGTCAATCATGCAATATAAATCTGAAGCCTCTATTCAAATTTCAACTCCACTAAGCATAAGCACAATTACCCAACATATCAAATATTGCTTCCATAATAATACTAGATTTTTAACATAATTTGTCCAAATAGCTCTATTAAAATGTGAAATCTTTTACCTTTGGGATAACAGCGGCCAAAATTGTGGAAGTGACGGGTAGTAGTGGTAGTGTACTTGGGCGATGACCAAAGGTGGTGGACCGACAAGAGGGGCATCCCGGTGGCATTTTCGTGGCTAGCGTGGAGAGGAGAAGAAGGTGGGGAGTGAGGGAGATGTTTGCTACTTTTGAGTTTTGAAGATGCGTTTAACAAGCCATTTTGAAGATGCAAAAAGATTAAACCATCTGCCTTTCTTGTATTGTCTATGCACCCTTTTTCTCATTTTTATTTTTTTATTTTTTTGGATCCTATCACATTAAATTTTGTTCTTATCTTTTTCATAATTTGTACCACATGATTAGATTATAGACCATACATTTGGCTAAGTGCTATTTGTTTATTTTATTTTTCTATTTCATAAATTTTTCTTAATCATTAAGCAATGTAGTCGGGCTTGGGTCAAATCACATATTATTTGGATTCGTACGCAGACCTCTATATACATGCATATATTTTAACAGTTACCTAATATATAAGTGATGCTTAAGAACATTTCATGATTATATAATTTACTTAATTCAAGTATGTTCTTTATTACAACTCAATTCTTTGAGTGGGTTACTACTCCTATTGACATTATAATCAAATTACAATGTAAGGTTAGAATAATTCAACGCAATTAGTTTGTGGAGTCTTACATCCTTCCCTCTAAAAAAGAAATGATCATAAAGTATCTTGAAATAAATGAGCATAGCATATTCTGAGTTCCTCCTTGGTTTGTCATGTAGTTTCAAAACCCCCTTAACTAGAGCACACGACTCTGGCTAAAAGTGTAGTCTTGATGCATAGTTGTTCGGCCTAATGGTCTATTGTTTGCATGGATACTTTTTCATACTCTGTGATGTCCTATATGGCGATGTGAATAAAATGATATGCTACTTTTACATGGTACACCTTGATGTAGCATTAGTCGATGTATTATTATTGGTGACATTAACTGATTTATGTCATGGAGTTTGCTTGTCTAGTGATTTTAAAATATTTGATAATTTATGAACATGTGTGACATTCTTTAACACCCATGTATCTAAACCATTTTGGTGGTAAGATTTTTGGGAGGTCTCTCACTCATTACTTAATGCTTTCATGGTTTCCACTATCCTATGTGTCTCTCTTCTTATTCTATAACGCGTGACTTGTATGTACATGGTCATAGAACAAAACCTTTTTTGTGCATATTTGTTGAATATATTGACAACAGCTAGTTTCCTTTTCTTACATTCTCCTTGTCCTACATAAGAGGATTGGTACCCTCTTGTGGGCTTTACATTTCTTGCTTTTCCTTGTGCTTGTTGAATTCCTTTAGGCTGACTTTTGTTAGTGTTGTGGGATAAGGGTTGACCACCAACACACGTGTGCGCGTCGCTTGATCGATTTGATCCAAGCTAGGCGCAGTACGATCATGGTTGTGGTCCATGGGCCTTGGACTTCTCTCATCTGCTAATTTTTTTGTAAAAAATTAGCAGATATTTTTGTCTATTGGTGCAGCAATTAATGATTTTATGCTGATTTTTCTCATGTTTTCCTCCAGTAATGGCTAGTTGATGCAAGCAAAGGGTTGTCCCTAATTTCCAACCCGAATCTCTCTTTTTACCACATTTTCATCACCCCTCTAGCAGCTTATTTTTCCTTATAAATACAGGCTCCCTAGTGTTGTTAGAGACACTAAAATACTCATCTTCTCTTCTCTTCTTCCTCTAGTGTTCTCTCCTTCATTATTATGGGCAATTACAGTCCTAAGTATTCCAAGATTCTAAACACTAGTGCATGTGTTTAGAGGCTCACTGTGTAACCTTGGGGATCTATCGGCTACATCGATTTTCACCTCAGTCAAGCCAAATTCGCTTTCAAGTCAGTGGCTCTTCATAAGACAACGATTCCCTATCATCCTACTTCATTTATTTCTCGTTATTTTCCTACTATTTGAAAGAAAATTCTGTTACCTATTAATGGCTTTTACAATTAATAAAGCCCTCCTAAAATCTCAAAACTCAAACATCTGAATGGAACCAACTACAGGCATTGGTCCCACAGCCGTTGGTCCCAAAAACTTCTAATTTTTTAAAACAATTAGACGTCGATTTTGTGTTGTTCTCTGATCTAGCTAAAGAGAGCAAATAGATCTGAAACCACTGCTACTTTCATTGATAGCACTGATAAAGGTGAGGCTAAACCTATTGATGAGGCAACCATGAAGAAATTCAAGAAAGACAACAAATCGGTCAAGGGACATTTGCTGAATCATATGATTAGCCCTATGTTCGATTTGTTTGTCACCTTCAAATCTGCTAAGATCATATGGGAGAAACTAGAGATCAAGTATAGAGCTAATGATGCTGGAGAGAAGAAGTAAGTGGTTGGTAAATGGTTACGGTTCTAGATTACTGATGACAAGCCAACCATGAAGCAAGTTCATATCTATAAGAACCTACGCGCTAAATTTTTGAATGAGGACATAAAGATGCGAGATACTACATGCTAATGTACTGATTGAGAAATTCCCACCATCCTAGAGCAATTATAGAAATCATCTAAGACATAAAATAAAGATCTCACCTTCTAAGAACTGATCCGCCATATGAGAACTAAACAAGTTAATCGTTTCAAATATAAGCAGCCCTTTCTTTAAACTCTTATAAAGCTAACTTAGTTGAATCTCTTGTGCCTACACATAGAGATAGGTTTAAAGGCAAAGGAAACAAGAACCAAATGTTGAGCCATTCTAGGTGGCATAACAAGTCTAGCAACAAGATCCAAACATAAAATGGCATGTGCTATGTCTGCAGCAAGCCAGGGCAAAAAGCATATCACTGCCCACTCACAAAAGGCATTCTTAGCCAAATTAGAAGCTTTACAGGCAACCTACAGCACAAGACAACCTTGCTGAAGACGTTGAAATCATATACAGTGTGACCAAAGAGGCAAATGTGGTGGTAAACAATGCTGAATGGATCTACAACATTGGAGCTTCAAGGAATTCCTGCACTAATAAAGAATTTATACAACACATGAAGAAATTGTAGATGGTGAATGTGCCTACATGGAAAACTTTACAACAGCTAGAGTTTGATAAATGGAAGATTCTTCTTAAATATACTTGTGGTAAATTACTATCTTTGAGAAATGTGGTTTATGTGCCTTCCCTTTGTAGGAACATAGTTTCTAGTATACTTCTCAACAAAGCTGAACTGAAAACTATTGTGGAGATGGAAAAGTTATTATTTGTCATAATGGGGCTTTGTTGGGAAGTGGTACTTGAATGGGAGTTTATTTGTACTTAATCTTGCTTTTAGTACTATGAATGAAAATGCTTCTACTTCTATTTATATTGTTGAGTCTATTAATTTATAGCATGGTAGGCTAGGTCATGTTAATTTTTCTTTCATAAAATGACTTAAAATCAACCCTTGATTCCTACTGTGAATGTTGATAATATTTCTAAGTGTCTGTGTGCGTAGAAGCAAAATATGCTAAAAAACCATTCAAATATGTCACTAATAGAAAAAAAGAATTGTTAGAATTACTACATTCAGACCTAACAGACTTAAAAACACAGTCAGCGAAGGAGGGAAAATGTATTACATCACCTTTATAGATGATTGCTCTAGATATACCAGAGTATACTTCCTCGGGTCCAAAAATGAGGTTGCGAAAATTTTTTTGAAATACAAGGCAGAGATTGAAAACCAATTAGATAGAAAAAATTTAAGAGAATGAGAACTGATAGAGCTAGAGAATATGAGACTAACACTCTAAAAGCATTTTGTAAGAAAAATGGTATTATACATGGGTTAGTGCACCCCATACTCCCTAATAGAATGAGATAGCAGAACGGAGGAAATTATGAATGTCATACTTTTGAGTTCAAGGCTTTCTGACAATATGTGAGGGAAAGTTGTTTTATCGGTGTGCTATATTCTTAATGGAGCATCTCCCATAAGAAGCTAGAGCAGACCCTCTGTGAATTATAGAAAGTCTATGCCCCTAACCTAAGTGTTTAAGGGTGTGGGGTGTATGGCTAACATTCTCTTGCCTGATCTAAAATGGGAAAATATCGGTACTAAAACCTTCAATTTTGTATTTATTGGTTACCAAAACAGTGTTGCATATAATTTCATGTCATTAAATGACTTCTCCATTGTGAGTCTAGGGATACAGAATTCTTTGAGCATGGTTTTTTCCTTTGAAAAAGAATGTCTCTACTATTGTGCAACTACCTTTTTGGTTGAAGATTTCAATATTAATTTCTTGATTGATGAATTGGTGTCTGTTTTCTTTATCGAAGAATATCCAAAAACTTATGCAGAGGCCATGAGATCTATAGATGCTAGTTTCTAGAAAGAAGCCATTAAAAGTAAATTAGACTCCATAGTGCCAAGTCAAACTTGGGAGTTGGTTGACTTTCCTAAGGATTGTAGACAAGTTATTCATACATGGATCTTCAAAAAGAAGTGAAGACCCAATGGTTCAACAGATGAATACAAAGCTAGACTGGCAATTAGAGGCTTTGACTAGAGTAAGGGGATTAATTACTTTGACACTTATTCTCCTGTGACTAAAATTACCACCATTAGGATTCTAGTCGCCTTAGCTATTATCCATGGTCTTGTTGTACATCAGCTGGATGTGAAAACAATTTTTGTTAATGGTGACTTAGAGTAAGATATTTATATGTCTCAACCTGAGGGATGTATGGCTCCTTGCCAGGAGATTAAAGTTTATAAGCTTAGAAAATTCCTTTACGGTCTTAAATAGGCCCCTAAAAAGTGGAATGAAAAGTTTGATGGCACAATCATGCAAACTGGTTTAAGCGTGAGCACTTTTGACTCTTGTCTGTATTCAAAACTGATTGGTTTAGATTTTGTGATAACATGTCTATATGTTGATGACATATTGATCTTTGGTAGTAATGTGCGTGTTCTTAATAAGACTAAAAAGTTGTTATCTCGTCATTTTGAAATAAAGGACATGGGAGAAGCAAACTTGATCTTAAGGATCAAAACTAGGAAGACAAATGATGGTTTTTCTTTATGTCAGTCTCATTATATTGAGAAAATGTAAAAGAAACTTAAATATTTTGATGTGACTCCTATGAGAACTCCTTATGATCCTAGCATATACCTCAAAAAGAGCAAGGGGTCTACTGTTTCTCAAATTGAGTATGTTAAAATCATAGGAAGTGTCATGTTTCTTATGTGCTATACTCTACCTGACATTACTTATGATGCTAGTTTGTTGAGTCGTTATACCCATACCCCTAGTAAAGAGCATTATGGTGCGTTGTTTCAATTGCTTAAGTACCTGAGGGTAACTATGGATTGGTGTTTCCATTTTAATGAGTTTTCTACTGTGTTAGAAGGATTTTACAATGTAAATTGGGTCTCTAACAACGAAGAAGTTAGTTATACTAGTGGTTATATGTTTACCTTATGGGGAGGGTTATCTTGTGGAAGTCTACCAAGCAGCCTTGTATAACTCCCACTACATTGGAAGTAGAGTTTATTACTCTTAAGTTGACAGGTCAAGAAGTAGAATGACTGAAAAATTTACGAGTAGATATGCCATTGTAGGGGAGACAAGCTATGACTATTCCCCTTCATTGTGACTTGCAGGCAACAATTGAAGTTTTATACAATAGTGTGTATAATGGAAATAAAAAACACATTTGCATTAGACATAGTGCGGTGAAACAATTTCTAAAACCTAGTTTGACAGGGAAAGTCGCTCTTGAAATGTCGAGTGGGATGGGACTCAAGCCCATGGATTGAGATAGTATGGTGGATACCTACTTATGGTCAAATGAAGCCATATAAGCCTCAATATGCACTACATCTTTATCCCTATGGTGTGTGGTAGTGCTTCTGATAGGTTGACCTCTTATGCTCTGATGAATATCACATTTGCATAGGATTTTATGAGTATTTGGGTGTGATTGATTTTATGCTCGGGTTTGCTGTTGTTAATGCTATTTTGCATAAACTGGGTAACAGAACCCAAGTACATCTATAAAGTCAATGAAGAATTATGGAAGGAGGTAATAGCCCATAAAAACTGGCTAAAAATCCATAACAAACATCATTTACCCAAATATACAGCATTGTTAACATGGGATGTAATACACATTTAATCTGGGTTAACCAGATTTTAAAGAATCAACAAGGTGGAGCAACTAGAAGCCACCACAGCCAGGTCATAGTAGATGTCATGGACCATGGTGGTCCTCAAGGTTTGACCGTGGTGAGGCCTTCCATTTGTGGTTTCCATTTTCTTCACGACTATTCATTTTCCAAGTGACTGTATCATTTGACAGTCTTCATTTCCGCGATAAAAGCCTATTTTCAACCAGCATTCTTTATTCCATTCCACCATAATATACCATCTAATTAGAATTAGACTCTATTTTAGAGTGAGGGAGAGTAAGTGGAAGAGGGAGATTCGCGTGGAAGTGGGATTGGGTTTGAAATCAACGGACACCCACTCAACCTGAGCAATTCTTTCCTTTCTCTTCTCTTTTCTTCATTAGATTATTGCTTTCCATATTGATATATTAGCTTATGTAATTTATGTTAATTTGTAATTTTAAATATCGACATTGATGTTGAACTTGCAATTATATGTGTTCTTTAATTGATTGTTTGGGGTACTTTTGAATTGTTGGGTTCATTTCATCAAGTTTGGAGTTTGAATTGCTTGTATACAGTTTGCTCACCATCTTGCTTGTATTAGATATTGTGTGAAGTATTGAAATATGAAATATGATGTTGAAATCACCAGACTTGACTTAATTGTGTGATGTCTTGAGAAAGAATTGTCAATCAAGAGATCCAAAATGATAATCGAGTGCCTAAGGAACCTAAACTAGTTGTGAATCCATGAGAATTGATGATTCATTTGATTTAGGTATTTTGTTACACCTTGAAAGAGGGTTATGATACCTTGATTATCCGTATTGAAGTTTCGTAGTTAAAAAGAAAGTGTTTGATCTATTCTTGAATTGGGCAATTGCTTGGTTAACTTAATTCCTTGAATATTTATTCATTAGATTAGATAGTAGATTAGTTTAATTTCAATCTCAAATTTTGATTTGCTAAGCCTATCTTGAGGGAACATAGCTTGATAGCTTGACCTAACCTTTGTGGGAGACAACCCTGATTTGCTACAATGCTACTATGCGCTTGTGGGCTTATCAAGTTTTTGGTGTTGTTGCCTAGGAGTAGAGTCAAAGGTTGGCTTTTCTTAATAGGTTTGACTAAGCACCTTTTTAGTTGAAAAAAAAAAACGTAAAACATTGGAAGTGAAAAATAAAAAAATAATGGTAATTTTTATTCCCCCAATTCGATCATGAATTATTTTGGAGGTATTTTAAGTGTTTGCATGCGTTTCTTACTCATTGTGGTTATTGCATAGGCAAATTGAAAGTTTTAGGCGTTGTTAATGATGATGTGGATAGTTAAACTCGTGCTCTTTTAGAATATTGAGGTTTTATTTGTAAAAGCATTGATAAATCATGGTATTTTCTTGAATTGATTGCTTGGGATTTGTTTGAAATTGAGAAGGTTAGTCATGTTTCTGAATATTCTCTTCTGATCCTTGTGCATTTCATACTAGGTCTTACATATGCCCCTTTTTGGTGTGTCACGTGTAGTTAATTTAACCATGATATAAACATGTGTTCTAATTGTGTATGTCATGCTTAACTTAAGTTTGCATAACGTAGGGACAATACTAATATTGTCTTGACCTTACCTAATCCATCCTTCCATTTAGTCAGTGCACAGGGCTCAAGGTATGTTAGCCTTTTGGGTTTGTTGCCAAATTTGGTGTTATTGATGCATGTTTTAAATCAGAAGGCACTTTTGATAGAGTGCATGATCTAGCTAAGATTCTTTTGGAGCAGCCATGTGATGTGTTCGTGCATGAGGAGTTTCCTAGCCTTGGTAGTGACATGGTTCTCCCCAATCACCTTAATTATTCACATGCTTCCCCTATTTGTTCACAACCCTCTCTTCCCCTGAGTATTATCTTGACATTCCTATTGATAATCCTATCTTTTGTGATGCTAGATTTGGGTTTTGTTCACAGCATGTTTAATATGCTTAGTAGGAAAGTTGATAATTTTGTATCCCTAGGTTACTTTAGAGGATATGATGCATCCCGTAGCCCATATATGTTATACCTAGTGGAAAAGCCTAGAAAAATCATGTGAATAACTTTCTTTGATTTCTCTTACGATTTTTCTATCGCATTTGCTGCAATAACCCGACCTTAGCCCATATTTATTTATTTAAAATCATATTTATTCATTTAATTAATCATGTTTATTGATTTAATCACTCATGGTTATTTGTTTAACCAAATCATGTTTGTTAATTCAATTACACTCAATTTATATATTTATCGAATTACTTTAAGTCATTTAAATTTTTTCGCTTTCATTTATCGTATTTAATCATCCCGATTGGGGAATATTTTATTTGGGTCCTATTTTACAATTCAAGTTTCATTGATTGTTAATTCAAATTCCATTGATTGATTGAATTTCAAGTGAATCGATAGTAGGCCTTGATAATTATAATTGAGCGTTAAGTTATTTTTCATAACGTCACAAAATTTCAAGTTTTAGCTATGCAAAAACTTGGGCCCAAATTCATTTATTTTGACCCAATTCCAATGGGCTCAAATTTTGGACCAAACACCGTTTTGTAATTAAATTAAGTTAAATGCTATCATTTGTACCTAATTTTAATTAGCAAAGTAATATTTTTGGAGGCTTAAAAATCAGCCAAGTGATCTTCCTTTTATTTTTAATCAAGTAAAACACTCACACACACATTCATCTTCTCTATCTCTCTCTTACCTCACGCCAAGTAGTAGGGCAGTGCCACCCCAGCCCCTTTTCGGCCACCACACAGCCACCATCCGACCACCAAATGCCACCGGGTGCTACCCCTAGTCACGCACCAGCCATGGCAACCTTTCCCACTCACTCAAACACTCAAACACCTAACCTCCATCTTGTGTGATTTTAAGTTTTTGTTATTGTTTTAATTGTAATATGTGTTTATATGATCAAAATAAGTGTTCTTATGCAATTTTTATTGAGTTTGGAGATGTTAGGAGTTATGGGTATTTGATCAAGAGCATGATCAAGTGACTTGAAATTAGGCAAGTATGAGTTTGAGCTTGTTTTACTTCCTTGTTGTGATCTTTGATACAAAAACTGGATTTAATGTTGTGAATGATGGTTTTGAAGTCATTCATGAAGGTTTAAATGAAGATTGGAATTGGGCATAACCTGGGATTTCATGATCATGCATTTGTTGAATTGCCTACTGTCGACAATTCTGGGAATTATGGGGTTGTTCAAAAATTCAGAAATTTTTACTGTATATTCTCTATATTATTTGGAATTTTTTGGCAAAATTTTATGAATTTTGGAGGTATAATCAGTGAGTTATGAAATTTTAAAAAAACTGTCATGTTTTGAATACGAATTATGTAATTATGTATTAATGAAGTTGTTTGGAGCTTGGATATGTTAACGGCTTCAAAAATAGATGTTATGAAAAATTTTGCTAAATTGGTGAAGCATCAAAAGTCCCATTCGTGACCAGGAGAGGTTGGTTGGACTAATTATATAAGTAAATGAATTTATTGGGAGATTGTGGATGTTGATGTAAATAAATATATAGATTATTGAGTAAAATTTATCATGGAGTAATATGGTGTGCTAGGGGCCAAAATAAGATCACTTAAGGGGGAAATAGATATTCATGGATTTTATTGCATCTTTCAGCTCGATTTATGAGAGAAAAGAAAGAAGAAAGCAATGACTGTGGCTGGAAAATGACAGAAAATAGGAGAATATTTGCCAATAAACTGATAATGATCAGCCTAGCCAAAACTTATGATTTTTTCTAAGTAGATATATCAGTGTGTTGGCTTTCAAGTTCCTTTTGAATTGCCTTAATCCAGGTTTTGTGAAAAAAGTTATGGCCATTTTGCTAGGACTGCGCAGGTTCGATTAAAACTAACACACTTGTATTCTAACCCCATTTTGGGAACTCTATTGTGGGAATCATATTTTGTGTTGTGAATAAAAGTTTTCTGGGACTTATTAATCTTTCCATATTGGGGTTTGAAGTCTCCATTTGAGGTCAAGGGTGAAAGTTATGAATTTTCTAAGTGGACCTTGAATTGGTAACAACTTAGATTGTGCTTAGAAGCTTATTTGGTTGGGAAAACTAAGTTATATGACATGAGCAAAGAAATTGGAGTAGTGGGGAGAGTTTTGACTTGGAAACCATATTTATCAGACCAAATTATTACAATTTATGCTATTGTAAACCAGGATATATCTCTCTTAGCCTCAAACCTTTATTACTTACTCAATTCAGAATGTATCAAATGTGTTTATCGAGCCAATCTAGTGTGCTCGTTGTTATCTTGAACTAAACTATATGTCAGCGAGCCTTAAATCCGTATCAGCAACTCATCTTAGAAAAGGCCGAAACCACTCTTCCATTTGTCACCATCAAGGCCTTTTCCTGTGTAATCTCATTTATCTCACTATAGTCTAGTTTACTTTCATTTACTTCATATCGAATTTAGTTACTTTCATTAATTCAGTTTTGAAGTTATATTAAAATACTCAGGTTATGTATACCATTTAATTTCTCAATTTCTATTACACATACTTTCACTTACTCAATTATGTGAGTAAGGATCATTTACTGACTACACATACCTACAATGACATTTATGAAACAGAGTCGAGGCCTAGTTATCATTCCCCGTTATGCATAAGTTTTATCAAGTCAGAATATATTTATCAAGTCAGATGACATTTTTAAAGACTCAAGGTACGTCCATTGCCTGTATCTTCAGAAAGCAGAATATGTTTATTAAGTTACAATTCTTAATGAGTTTATCAATGAATCAGTTTATACAGTGATTTGCCATTTAACTTGTGACCCTATTAGTTATCATCTATAGGGCGTCAGCCCATTATTTTCCTGCGCGGCTTCGGGCCAAGTCTTGATCGGATTGGCAGTGTATACCTCTGTATAGATCATATCATTTCAACAGGTTCACATCTAGATAATAATGAGCAATTTAGTTTTATATTACTTCCATTTTCATTGTCATTGCAAATTAAATGAATTGCAAAAGCGGATACCCACCAGCAAGGTTTAATGTTCATTTACCCATATGGGGATGCATATACTGAGCTTTAGCTCACATTTTCGAATTGTTTTCATATTTTCCATTTTAGGTAATGAAGTATCACATGTTTCTCCTTTGAGCAAGCACTTTTGGAAGTCACCAGATACTCATAGTGGATTCAGCACAGCATGAATGCTGGGATCGACCTCAAGGTCAAATTAGATCTATATTCAATGCACTTGAGTAGCGTAGAGTGCTAGTTAGCATGGTATGATTAAGTCGATTGTATTGAAGTTGAACTATTATGGACTTTGGACTTGGAGTGTTTCAGTTTAATAGATTTTGTGTTTGTGAACATGAGTTGCAGGATTAAATGGTTTCAGTGAGCCTTGTCCTTATCAGGATGGCGGTAGTGCCTTCCATCATTAAGTCTTCTGTTGCGGTTATCTATGGATCAAGTAATTGGCAATTTGGGGGCATTACATTTGCTTTATTGAAGAGAGCACTAACTTTTTTTGCTATGATTATGGTGGTGCTATCTCACAACCATGCTTGTGAGCCCCATGATGTGGAGTTTGACAAGCTCCTGCGTGCATTGACGATATTTGATTTGAGGAGCCGACTGTTGAGTTCGAGATGGAGTGGTTAATGCTCCAAGCTGCCCTGTTCTATGGAGGCCTAAGTTTAGGTGCACTAATTACCTAACCTGGTGAGATTATTCTTTTATGCCTTTTCCCCTTCTTTTACTTTCTTGCTTTGAATAATTCTTATCTAAGCATGAGGGAGGGGTGGTTTCATGTTTTTCATTTTGTTTTTCAGTTAAAGCATGTAGTTTTAGGTTTCCTTTCATCTGTAATGGTTTGTCACATATTTCATTTTGCATATAGAATTGCATGTAAGATGGTGTGGATTGGATTTAGATGCCTCCGATGATACTTGTGCTTAGCACGATGTCTTCATGATCTTGATAACTTTTGATGGATAATCCCTTTAATACTAACTTTTTGTGAAGGTTTTCTAGATGTTCCATGTTTTGAGCTCTTATATTGATTGAGAACTATGTTATCTCTTAAAGTCCTTAGCACTAACATTGGTACATAAGCTTCATTTATGAGCTTGTTGAGACAATGGTAGATATCACTTAAGATTTAGAGCCATATTTGGACTACTTTATCATACTTAGTCTCGTGTTCTTTCATGTTTATGACTCTTCCACATTGCATCGCTAAAACTTGCCTAGACACTTGTTCAAAACCATATTTGGATGTGCGTGCATATTTGATGGTGTGATAGAGACATTCTTTTTTTGGACATTTTAACCACATAGCCAAATAGTCTATGCTTATATTACATGTTTATCCCCTTGCTAGCCCCTTTGAGCTCATATCCGTCTTTGTTGTGAATCCTTTACAAACACCCTTGGCCATATATATATATATTCCTACCTTTAATCCAATTTCGTGAAGCATCATTTCATGTATATCATGGGTAGTTTTGGTGGTATTTAGGGTGGCTTTATATGGTGATTCATTGAGGGGTTGGTAACATTTAGCATTTATCATTTGTTACCCCTTATGTATGGTTAAATATATGAATTATGTTGTGAGTTAATAGTTAGAGATCCTGTGCCTTCCAATAATTGAAATTATTATTTTATTTCCTAAAGAAAAGCAAAAGAGAAAAATCATGTTGAAAAAAAAGAAAAAATGAGAAAAAAGAGGAAAAAAGCCATGTGAGAATAAGTGATTGGAATTGGATATGTACATAGCTTGTGTTCTTTCCTTGTCAACTTATTTCCCATTTGATTTGTAAGGTGTGCACATGCTCTCAAAAGGTACAAGTCTATTATCATGAAATAGGCAATGACTGTAAGGGTTGATATATGTTATAGGGGTCTCAACTACGGTCTATCAAGTTCAAGATTTGTTCACTTGACAGACTCACTTGTTTCCCTACTTCACTACGTGTCAATTCAATCAAAAGATATTGATGCTTAACCATCTAGTCCTTCCTTGGCATAGATCCTTTCTTTGCTAGTCTACATGCCATTAGTGGGGGATTGTTAAATATAATTAACACAACAACTAGCTTCCTTTCTTTACCTTTTTGTCCCACATAGGAGGATTAGAAGCCTTTGTGAGGTTTATATTACTCCCTTTTCCTTTACCACCACACACACGCACACGTTGCCTGCCCCCTATGTACAGGCCGTATGCGGGGCAACTGTGGGCTTCTTGTCTGCTAATTTTTTTGGAGAAAAATTCTTTTATTTTTATCCATTAGCATAACAATCAACAATTCCGTGCTGATTTGTCTCCACATTTTCCTTGAATAATGGCAAGTTGATGCAGTCAAGGGATTATCCTAATTTCTAGCCATAATCTCTCTCTTTTTAGCAGATTTTTCTTGCCCCTCCAATAACTTGTTTTACCCCTATAGCTACTAGCCTGCCTGGTGCTACTAGATGCATAGAAATACTCATCCTCTTTTCTCTTCTTCCTCTACTGTTCTGTTCTCCATTATTCTGGACAATTGTAGTCCTGCGTATTCTAAGCTTCTGGCCGCAAGTGTATGCATTCAGAGGCTTGGTGTGTAATCTTAGGGAGCGATTGAATGCATCGATTTGCATGTCGGTCGAGCCGAATTCATTTCAAGTCAATTGTTCTCCATCATATAGTGTTTCCCTGTCATCCTACTGCCATTGATTTTTCATTATTTTTCCTATAATATATAGTCCAAAGATCAACCAAACTGAATAAGTTGTAGAACTTATCTCTCTCATATTTTCATGTACCTAAGATAACATGGACTCCATCTTTTGTCTACAAATAGGACCTACATTATGCGTAACTATAATGCCTTTGAAATTTTAACACACTAGCTCGTAATGTCTCTTTATACTTATCGTACTACTCTAATTGTCGTTAAGCTCCTAACGGATGTCAATTCTTATTTAGGCATCTTAATTCCCAGTGTTTCCTTTATAATTAAAGATGAGAAGCAAACCTATAACATTGGTACCTACTTGGTATTTCACTATTGCAATTTCCTTATAATGCCCCTTCACTTCACTATTTATTTAAACTCATTTAACACTCCCCTTGAAATTTTATCTGTTACAATTAGACCTTCTTGGAGGCTTAGCTGTGACGACTTAAATAGCTCTCCATTATTTTCATACGAATCAAATTAATAGTAAGTTCATAAATGTTAGATCCCATTCTAAGAGTTTACGCTCCTCTCAAGAATCTCTTATTTAACCCTCTTCTTTCCATGAACATTTATCTTTAGGTTGTCCCCTACCATTTTCATATGTATTAGCCAAAGAGCATTCACTTTAATTCCTCTTTATCATTATTTCCATTAAGTGAGTAGAGTGGTTCATGCTACAACTCTTAGCTTACAATTTATGTTATTAATGCCACCTTAGTTAGCATGCACAGTCTATATAAAATTTCATATATTCTATTCATCGTTACTAGATGTGATGGATTTCTTTGTGCTCTTATACACATACACATACATGTATATAAATATATGTACTTAAGCTTTCTCCTGTTCTTCCTGATCTTGAATCACTGAATCAAAGTTACTTAGTATCATGTATTCTAGTCCAACTCATTCCTCAAAAAATCTCTGACTTTCTCAAGCTGGATTATCTTAGACCTTGTAAATTACCTGTGATTAGCAAGCATTTTACAACGTCAAACTGACCCTTAATCAATATAGTCACCCACTCCAATCCTTAATGGAAATTAACTCATAGAATGTCATTATAGGTTAAATACGGTGATCAAGAATTCCTCAAATTAAGAAGTAATCAATATGGTCAGCCAATCCAATCCTTAATCAAAATATTAACCTCAATTTTGGTGTTCAAGAACACTTGAGATCATGGCATACTCATCTATAACATCCCGAAAATTCTAATGCATTTAATTACTAATATTTAACCTACAGTGGCAACTAAACCCCTATTGGGGCGTTACTGCTGTATTTCCCATTGGGGGAACATGAGGCTAGCTATCCCAAAATCAAACATAACTAACTTTATTACTAAAGTCAAACCTAAAGTCAAAGTCAACACCTAATAACAAGAATCAAAAGCACTCGAAACTATGAAAAGTAATTTGAAGTGTATAATGTCCTAGATACCATTTAATAAGTCACCCTTCTTCTAGATTTGAGTCCCATCCCCATGCTCGTGATCATCACCTAAAACCAAAGTATTTAGAAAATTAAGACAGAACTCAACAGCAACCACACCTAGCCATCAAAACATATTCAAATTCATTTCAAACAATTTTAGGGGTGACAGAGAATATAATTCAAACAATTTTAAAACACTTTTCCATCATTCCTAGCTCAAATCTTAAGATTTAGTTCATTCTATTACTAATTCAACTGTTGGGTTCGAACCAGTAATCCAACCCATCTAAGGTTCATGTCTTAACTTACCACAAGATGAACAACCCATATGTCTCATGGCCTGTGACATTTCAATTGTAGTCAATCTACTTCATGACTTACCATCAGATCGGACAGTTACCACTAACCTAGTCTATGCCCATCAATTGGATAGCACGTAGCTACTTACCATGCATGAAATTAGCTGTGGAAGACTAATGTGCCTTACTTTACTACGAGAAGCTATGTGTCCTGACATTGAGAGCGAGCCTCTCCCAAGTTGCTAGGTTCTTTCACTTTAAGAGTTAATTTCTTATAAATGGTGTATAATCAAACTCTCACTCTAACCCATCCCACCCCATAAGAAAGTCCAAAATTTTAAAAGAACATTTCGTAGCAACCCCAAATGTTTGCAGTTCAATAATTCAAACCACAACAATGAAATATTCAAGCAACACTTCATTCTGGAAGGTCCCCTGAACATCAATCTAAAACAAATTAGAAAATACACCAAACCAAACACATTTCAAAGGGACATCTAGGGGAGTCAGAGCATCATTGTTACCTGGCAAGGTACGATGCCTACGCTTGAGCTCGACTTTCTAACTTGGGCTTATACAAGTCCAAAGTGGTCTTGTTAATACTTATACCCAACCTAAAATCAAACTTAGATGAACTAAGACCCATACTTCACCTTGAATCCTATTTTTATACCCAAATAATATATTAAACCCCTCAAAATAGTATTCATTAATTTCTAGAATTTTTGCTTTTATTAGACCTTCACATTCAATTTTTAGGTCCGAATGCGGGAGGCTGTATTTTAAGATCTGGACATTAGATCAATGAGACTGAGCCTATTATGGAAAGCTTAGAGTGTCTATTCAATTATTATTTTAAGAAAATCAGCTAGTCTCAACATTAGCTAATCAAAAATTAACAAAGTTTTAAAACTTTCTAAAACTGTCCAGATCTGTGTAATCTCAATATTTAATTCATAACTTTCTAATTTTAACTCCAATTAATGCGATTCAAAATGCACGCCACAGAGGACTCACATAGATATAATCCATAAAATGTTAATAATTTTTCATCAAGCCAATATTTATACGTAAATTTTCAATGTCACACTATGTTTTGGTTGGCAACAGTGACAATTCTTGCTAATTTTTTTATCCCAAAAACACAATCACCCATTACTTATAACCTCAAAAAGGCATCATTCTAGTCCCCCAATTCATATTAACAATAACTGATCTTACTAATTTAAATCCAGCTAGGGGAGTATGAGATTCAAAGATTGAAGAAAACGATACCTTGAAAATTATGAAGATAGAAAAGAAGGAGGCCTGGATGGATTTAATTACTCAACCAACAAGAGAGTTTAAATCTAAAAATCAAAGAATCAAATACAAAGATTTTACTATGAATTTTAAAATAAAAAATTATATTTATTAACTCAAAATATATAATTTATATTTATGGAAATAGAATTAGGGTTAGGGTTAGGGCTTCAGTTTCATCAAAACCCTAGCCATACTTTCACCAAGAAGAGAAAGGGAAGAGTGGCTGGAAGACAAGACACGGAGGCAGTGGCGACGACACAGACAGCGCACGGTGGCTGGCGATGGGGTTGCGAATTGAGTGAAGAGAAAGACCAAAAAAAAATAAGAGAAAGAAAGAAAGAAAATAAAAGAAACATGGCAAAAGAAGTCAGGAGGCAGTGGTCATTCCCTAGTAAAGGACGGTGCCAGTAGGAGGTGCAGGTGGATGGCAATGGCAACGAGGATCTGCAAGGGTGCTAGGTAGTTTAAGAGGGGGGGAAGAGAGAGAGATCATGAAAGGGCGGGGGGACATAAGAGAGAGGGCCGAGTGGTGAGAGGGTGGTGTGAGAAGGAAGCTAAGGTTAGTCTTATCAACCGCGAGAGGAAGAAGAATAGTTAGAGAAGAAGGAAAGAGAAGATGGGCAACGTGAAAGAGAAGAAAGATTTTGTTTTTAGGAATAAATGGCTACAGGGCTTATTTTTGTTGAAAATAAACATTTATCTATTCAAATAATTTATTCAAATTTTCTAAAATTTTTGTTTAAAAGAAGAGTAAGAAAATAATATTATTTTGGCTTGGTTTGACCTAATCCTAAACTAACCCCTTAAATACTCTAATTATTCTACAAACTCAAGCATTCTTGGCCGATCCAAAACCACATAAAAATAATATATATAATTTAAAGTATATTATTGTAATATTTTTTGTTCCTGGGTTTCTATATCATCCAATACCTATTCGCACATCTAGGTTTCATCAAAACATTACTTCTTATAACTAGCCTAAATTTGCAATGGCATTCAATTTCATTTTCTTGGTCAACCATGCACCATGAACTTCAACCCTTGATTCAACTTTTAATTTCACTAAGTACGAGCCCAATTACGCAACATATCAAATATTGCTAGCACAATAATACTAGATTTCAATATAATTGGTCCAAATAGCTCTATCAAAATGTGAAATCATGAAGTTTGTATCTAGAACAAAATAAAGTTCAAGGATTTTACCTTCGGAATATCGATGACCGAAGTTGGTGGAAGTGATATATAATAGTGGTGGCGCACTGGGCGACGCAACAGGTGATGGACCAGCAACAGGAACGTCTCGGCGATATGTTGGCTGCTGGCGATGAGAGAAGAAGAAGGGAAGTGTAATATGTTCTTTATTATGACTCAATTCTCTATGCAACTCATTGCTCCTGTCGGCATTATAATCAAATAACCGATGTTGGGTTAGAATAATTAAACTTGATTAATTGGTAGGGTCTTACAATATGTGACGACCTTTAGTGATTTTAGAAGAGATAGATGGCTTGTTTTTTCTGTAAAAGGGTTTGAATGCAAAAAGAAATTTATAAAACTAGGAGAGTAGGATTTCCTCAACTCTGGATGAAAAAAAGAAAAATTTCATGAAAGAAGAAAAATCGTAAAATAAAACTCTAAGAAGGCAATAGTTAGGAAACCAATCATAGCACACGGAATACTATTTTTGTGAAAAAAGGCAAATATTTCAATTGTGGAAAATGGAATGTTCACAAAATAAGGCAATTTATATGCAACCAAAAAAGAAATAAAGGCGCATGCAATGCTAATGTTATATTTGAACACGTGACCCTAAGAACTCAAAGGACATACTTTGACTAACCTATCACCCTACTCTGATTGATAATGCAATTGTCATAATATTCTTAATCAATTCTAAGGTATTGAGGATAAAGCTGGCAAAACTCTACGTGACCGAGACTCGTAAGCCATCACCCAAGTTTTCAGTACACCCATATTTTTCTATAGTTGTGTTGTCTCTGCCTTCTCTCCCCGTCTCTCCGCTGATGTTGATCTTATTCCAGCAACACACCATCCCCGTCTCTTAGTGATTCACTCTTCTCTCCTCTTTAAAGTTGTTGCAATTTAGGCAACACACCATATTGTCCAATGACACACCATATTTTTCACTTACACTCATATTTTTCAGCGGGTTTAGTTTGGCTGCCTCCCGCCACCTCTCTCTCCTTTATCGGGCTAGCATTAGAACCATGGCCGGTAGGCCAGTGTCGCCAGAAAATTGACCATGCTAGCGCCAATTATTATGTTGATTATAGCAATGTGAAAGGAAGATGATATCTTGTTTTTGATTTTTAAAAACTATTATTTTTTCTACTAATAAAATGGGGTGGGGAGTAAGGAGTAACCAAACAAGCCCTATGAAAAGTTTTTTTTTCAATATTTATAAACATTTTTTGATTATTATAATACATTTTTAACTAATTAAATACAATTATTAATTCAACAGTTAATATTAATCAATGAGAAGTGCATGGCTCAGGCTTGTCTAATTGTAGTAGTTATTGTACAGTGACAAAAACTATAACTGATTTTTTTTTTGTTTTTTTTTTTTTTGGTGCCTAACGTTTGAACTTCTCATGGAACCTGAGACCAAGTGCAGCAGACGTCTCGTGAGGCAAAAGAGCAACACCAGCGACAATCTCGTCCCTCATGCCTCATAGGGAGCCTCGGATGTCCGAGGCAACTTGTGAGGCTTTTTTTAAAGATTATTTTAATTCATTTTTTATTTTTTAGTTCGAAAAATAAAGTTATGTATTGTATAGTAGGTTAATGAGTATTATTTTATTTAGTAAGGCAAAGTGGTGAGCCTTCCACTGCAGAGAGTGAAGATTACGAGCCAAAAAATTAGAGAAAAATTTGATGTAGCAGTAATAGCCCTCACTAGTGAGCTAAGAAACAGGCTTATCACTGGGTTTGCTCTGAGATGCAATGCCTGTGCAAGCAACCATGGGAATTGGTTACTACTCACTAGAAGTTTGGAGTCCGGAAACTTCTAAGCTTTCCTGAAACATACAAATAATAATTTTCTTATTTTTTTGTACTTCATTTAAACACATTGATCGTTCCCCCCCGCCCCATCCGGGCTTCGCTTTCATTTCCTCTGCTTCCTCTTCCCTCCTCCGTTACCTTCTCAACCCTTCCGGCTTCTCTAACAATTTCAAAAGCACCCCAACAACAACAACCACCCTAGATTACGCCTAATCAAATTGGGGATTATGAATTTCTCTCTGTAGAATCTGATCCCCAAACGAAAGAAAAACGACATCAAGGACAACAAAATTAGTCCCAGATCAAACGAGCTGATTGATTCTTGCATTCTTTATTGGGGTCGTGTAGCACAAACTTAATTCTCAGACATTGTTTTTACTGGTTCATTTAGGGATTAGGTTTCCTTGTTGTCTCTAATGGCGGTAGAAGCTAAGGCTCCTCAGCTTGCTCAGGCTCTTTCTCCGATGGCGGTCGAACCTGAGGCTGGGACACCTCCTCAGCTTGCTGAAGCTCTTGCTGATACCAACATCAACTGGGACAGGTTCTCTCTCTCTCTCTCTCTCTCTCTCTCTCGCGTATCCGTCATGAATTTGTTAATTATTAGCATTGCTTTTATTTCTCATTGAAATCATCAAGCTGAATGTGCATTAGAAAGCTTATGTAATTGGCAAAGATGATTCACCAATGCAAATTCCGGGTGCAAGCATGGAAACAAGCGAAATGACCACGTTGTTGTGGCCTTCCGGGATAGCTTCAGTTGGTTCAAGGGGGGATGTGCTTTTTTGTTTTTTTTTTTTTTGGGTTTTTTTTGGGGGGGGGGGTGTTTGTTGGAGGGAGGGGTACTTTGCGGTTTCTATAGCTGGTAAGTTTAACACATTTTGCCGTTGGCTTCAATGCGTGTTACGGAAAGTACAGTTGGTTTCTTCGACTTGTTGAATTATCAATTTATGCTAGTTTTTAATCAGACTTTGCAAATGGGATATTAACTGTTGAACATTGTCATTTGTATATTGATATTAAAGAAAGGAATTTCGGGTAAATGGAAACAACCTCTACAATTTAATTTTTGGGATAGGTTGTATACATCGGCTCCTTTTGCACTTTGCCCTAGATAGGGCTTTTGGGTAATGGCTAGGTTGTTTTTGCTCATAAATGACCACTGAGTGATATCTAAATAATTGTCAAAATCTACATTGGGAGCGCTTTTCCTCTTTTTTTTTTTTTTTTTTTTTTTTTTTTTTTTTAGGTAAGGAAAGGCCTTCATTGGCTTTCCGTGTTAGTCCACTTGCGGGGTTAGAGCCTAAGGAGGGAATGACCAATAACAAACTAACAAAAGGCTTGCAACAAGGAAGTTATAGCCACCGTGGTTTGAATCTTGGTCTTGAAAGTGGAATCTATAACCTCATCAACTCTAGCTATTTTTTGTATTATTATTTTTTGTTGAACAAGGGGTGTTGCTGTCCTACTAAGCCTCCTGTGGATGTTGGACCCAATGTGCTATCAACGGGTGGGGAGGGGGAACACACCCATTAGGCTTAGCTTGCTGACTAACCAATTTAACCAGGGCCATGTTGGCTTCTCACAAATTTCCCCCACTCAGCGGAATTTGTGCAATTGTGCATCCTAGAACTTGAACTCAGTGCACGAAAGTTGAAACCTTTGAGGAGGCCTTCATGAATCATGACCATTGTGCTAAATGCACATTGGTTAGCTCAATCAAATCAGTTTGTTTATGCTACGAGCCTATAATTCTTTGAAGTATTCAATATCATAAATGTCATTTTGGCTAGTGATTTCCAATCAGGTTTATGGCTGATAGGGGTGGCTAAATGGATTTCGTGATTAGCTGAACTTATAATGGCTCTGAGTATATCTACATAAACTTTTGAGACAGTTCATAGTTCCACCATGAGAGTACACTTAGTTCAATAGAACACAAGGAAACAAACCCTGTTTTTGCCAGTTTTCTGTTTGTTTCGTTGCCTGCATGCAAAAAAATTCTGTTGTAGTGAATATTTAATGACCCAAGTGAGCCTTAAAGTCTCCTGTGGGTGATATATACTTCACCAGTTGGCAAAATCTTTTGCAGACGGTTGCTGGTGCAGTTTGCCTGCTTTTAACTTAATCTAAGAACAGTGCATCTTGTGCAACATACTTATTGTAAGAGCCCTCCTTTTCACTTAAGCTTGTGTTGGTGCAACACTTCATGAAAACATTCTGATTGCTGAAATTGGCATTCTATGAGTGTACTAGGATCTAGACCCAATGCAATGTAAGATTCCTCAAAGAGAAAAAGGAATTCTTTTTTTTAAAAAAAAAGAAAGGATCGTGTCATTGTGTTAACATAACAGTGTGATGCACTTTACAGTGGATTGCATCATCTTTTGTAATGGCTATACTGATACTGTCTGTATGATAGGGGAAAATGGAGGAACAAGGTGGGAAAACTTCATAATCTAACATGCGGTATGTTTTGAAACAGGTTGGACAAGACAAAATTTCATGTTATAGGAGCCATTCTTTTCACTGCTCAGTCTGCCCTGCTGCATCCTACATCCGTTGTGAAAACTCGAATGCAAGCAGCGGGTTCAGAGCTGTCTCACATGCGAGGAATATCAGCGTTTACTCACATATTGAGGACTGATGGTATTCCTGGCATTTTCAGAGGCTTTGGTACTTCAGCCATAGGATCAATACCAGGGAGGGTTCTGATACTGAGTTCTCTTGAAGCATCGAAAGAAATGTCGCTTAAATATTTAGAGAGGTTTAATTTGCCTGAAGCCACTCGTCTTGGCATTGCTAATGGAATGGCAGGGATGTTATCAAACATAGTCTCCTGTGTCTACTATGTACCTTTGGATGTGGTAGGTAAATTTCGTTCCCATATTTTGTTCGTTGTATTGTTGCTTCTATGTTCCTTACGACTCTTCAATCACCTCTTGTACCCATGTTGGGCACTCATGTACTAAGATGCTTAAAGAGGCTTGACTATTCATTTTTACAACAAAAAAATGCCCCCCCCAAAAAAAAATTGAATACGGAAGTTCGCCAAGGCCAACTCTTGGACCTATGTTGGTGCTTGACAGTACAACATGGTTATGTCCAAGCCCAAGCAATATTGGTTTTCTGAATGCCTCAGTGCTTAAAAGTCAGAAAATGGTGGGCAGCGATCACAAAGAAAGTAGATATTGGAAGAATTCATCCCTTGCACAGTATACTATCTGTAACAGGTGTGTCAGAGATTAATGGTTCAAGGGCTTCCGGGTACAACACCTTGCAATGGGCCGTTTGATGTCATACGTAAAGTAATAAAGGCTGAGGGAATGCGTGGCCTCTACAGAGGCTTTGGACTGACAGCTTTGACCCAATCCCCTGCATCAGCACTTTGGTGGGGCACTTATGGTGCAGCCCAACACATAATTTGGAGGTAAAGTTGCAAAACCCAAATTTCCAATGTTCTTGATCTGTTTGCAGTTCTATTATGATATTGTATATTTGTTTCTAAATTTGTAGGAGCTTAGGATACAAGGATGACAGGGAGAAACCATCTCCTACTGAGATGGTAACAGTTCAAGCTAGTGCAGGAATGGTTGCTGGTGCTGTTACCTCAGTGATTACTACTCCTATAGACACTGTAAAGACTAGGCTTCAGGTGAGGCATCCCTTTCCCGGGGATGTTTTGTGTCTTCAACGACCAGGCAATTGAGTTGCATTTTGTTGTTCTTGGGCACTTTTTTATGGTTGTTTGTTCTGAATTATTTAGCTCACTGCTGTGTTAGGTCATCGACGACTACGGCTCTGGAAGGCCAACAGTAATGAAAACAGCTAAGGCACTACTTAAAGAAGATGGATGGCATGGATTCTACAGAGGTTTTGGTCCAAGGTTCCTAAATATGTCACTCTATGGTACCACAATGATTGTCACTTACGAACTAATAAGTACGTCCCTCCTTCCATTACAATGATTTGGTATGCTTAAATTTGATTTAATGAATAAATAGCACAGTCGAATATCCAAGTTATTCTGACGGAAATTATGTGGAGTGGCTTTTCTCCTTTATTAGAGTTACTTGTCGGTAATTTGGTATATCGGACAATATTTTATGAAGTGTAGGGTCATATCAAGGACTAAGTGTACATTCTAAGTACTAACTCTCGTCTATATCTGCGAATCTGAGCAAGGCAGTAAGTCATATGCTGATGTAGAGTGCTGTTGGGCAGGGACTTCATTAGAAATTGGTGCATTGACTCGATAACACAACTCCGATGACAGAAGCCATCTGTAATCATCTGAAATTTGCACTTTTAATTGTTATTCATGTGATCATTGATGTAAAAGTAATGGGTTGCTCAAGGTTGCATTTGCTTATGCCAATCTTTATACATTCCTTAGGTTCCTTGAAACAGTCCATTGCAATTCTTGATGACTCTTGCAGTCATGAAAATATTATCTCGCGAGGCTGTATCATCTGGATTCTTGCTTCGCAAAGGTAGCAAACCGAACCAGCACCTGACTCTCACACTCTAGATTAGAAGGAGAAGGGTTGTTCCAACTGTGCTTTGGGTTATGAGAGGCATTAGTTTTGCATTCCACTGTGCAATAAAACAAAAAACTATGACATGCCACCTTTCGTTATAGCAGAGTATAATTATAAAGATGAAAAGGATACCTCAAAATGTTTTTTTTCCCCCCCATCTACTTAGAAGGTGGACAATATGCTGTCCTCACAATAAATGGAAAGGCAACATTAGGATCAGTGTTTCTTTGCTGGTAGTAAAAGTGCATGAACAATCTTTGTCCATCATTGCATGGTTAACTCATTTGCATATGTATGTGCTGTCCATTTTTCCAGGCAATGAGATCACACGTTCCTTTTCCCCCCCTTTTTATATCATTTCACACTGTAGCGCTGATTGCTCGATTTGTTCTTGTGGACAGAGAGGCTATCTTTGAAGCACTGAAGAAAGAAGCACAGCTGCTTGAGAAATGTCCAGTTTTTTAGCCCATGAGACAATTTTGTTGAAGGAAGATCGCTTTCGGGACTCTCCAACATTTACTCAGTTCATTAGTAGAGACAGTATTATTCTTTTTGCCCTTGTATGCTGACTGATGTTGAAGGTGGGGGCGACTGTAAATTTCGAGGCACTCGCTTGGCATCGGAGGTAGGCCACGATAGAACACCATTAATCAGCAATTATGGCTGTAAATATACTAGAAGTTAAAAGGGTTCAGGCAAACGAAATTCATCTTTTACATTTGTAATTCATGTTAGATTAAATAAATACATACATTAATTTAAACAAGAAAAGCACGCATAAGTCAGTCTCCCACTCTCCCTCATATAGCTTACTCATTTGTCTCTTCGTGCAATGCACACTATCTTATTCCAATTCATGTTGGAGTGATTGCTCTTTTGCCCTTTTATGAAATCCATTTCTTTTCCCTATATAAGGTGGCTTACAAACGTGGATATTAATACAATACATTGAGCATCAATCTGCCCTTTT
>JAKOGI010001782.1:145000-181048 GCA_029747015.1 Carnegiea gigantea
CGTGAAAGCTCCCCCTCCCTTTTTTTTGCTTGGGTTCAAACTCTCCTCTTCTCTCTCTCTCAACTCTCAAACTGTTACCCCCTCCTCCCTACCCACCCGCTCTGCTGCGCCGCCACCTCCGGTCACCATCCTACTCCTACCGTGCTGCCATCAAGACCACCAAGCCTCCTCCCTTCTGGACTTTACTTTGGGTAAGAAAGCGTAGTCTTTTTTTGTTCGTTTAATTTTAAGCCCTTTAAGTTCGTAAAGGATGGTTTTTTACAGCAAACCCAATCAATTTTAGGCTCTAAATATTCTTTTGCATTGGTGATGTATTTTTTAGATTTTGAGGTGGTTTGAAAGCGTTCAAACCACCATCTCATCTTCCACTCTCAATTGCAAGGTATGTAGAAAGTTTTTCCCTCAAAACTTCTCTTGGGGGTGGACTTGGCTAGGTTTTATTGATCCTTTAGTTGCAGCTTTAGATTGATTTAGGGGGTTTGGTTGGGTGTAACATGTGAGTTCATGCATGGGACTTAGGGTTGATCAGAACTAGAAACTTCCTTGCAAATACGTCAACTTTACGGATTCCGCTGCACTTATATACTGAACCACAAATTATGAAAAAATTTGGCAGGTAGATCTACGAGTGTAGTTTACTGGGAATTTTGAATCACCAACTTTGGATCCAAAATGCAGGAGAAACGAATTTTCTTTTGAGACTACGCAATGCGGACGAAAACTAACCAATATGAAAAACATGGGTTTTTGAGATAGTTCTTGTATTTAGTTGTGACTGCTTATAAAAGAAAAGTTGCAGTAGATAGAAAGACCTTTCCAGATTGTACCGTACACCAATCCGATAATTCTATGCAAAGTTATGGCTCCCATAAATTAAGCTAGAATCTGACTAGAAATTGCTTACCCCTTCAAAGTGAGTTAAACCCTAATATTAGTTTCTAATTAATAATTGTGCCTTTGAAGTTTATTTAAATGCTGAGGAATCAGTCGTTGGGGTGATAATGATAGCAAAGAGACCTTAAGGAGCTTACTTGGCTTTGAGTTGGAGAATATAGAATTTTTAGGTGTAAGAACTTCCTTAAGTTAGACTATATTGTTTGTTTTATCATTTAGGTTCAATATTCTAGTCTGAGCTCAAGCTAGGTTCCTACGCTTCTTCGGGGTAATGTCAATACCCTAACCCCCCCTGGTTGCTCTTTTGAAATCATTCTAGATGTTTCTGAATTGTTATGTGATATTGTATGCCAAGAGGACCTTATATGTAAACTGTGAACTGCAACTAGTGATTCTATGATTTTATAAATGTGGAGCATCATATTGTGATTGAATGTTTTGTTGAGCAGTTCATGTCATAAGTGTTTTGTTATTAAAAGATTTTAACATGGGTTGGTGTTGAATTAGTATATTCAGTTTTGATGACAACAAACCCAAATGTAAAATGCTCTTAAGTAATATTGCTCCAAACAGGCATACACTGTTATTTTCAATATGCATCTTAACTTGTTTGCTGAATGTTGAGAACAAGTCTTAAGAACAGGTCTTATACCTTGACGACTCACGCTCAAGTCAAGAACACCACCTCGATGAGTTGATTGTGTGTTAAGATCAGTTTCTGAACTCAAGCAATACAAGAACAACCTGGAAAACAGGCTAGGTGTTTCAAGGACAATCCAGCAAACAGGCCTTTCTGAACTCAAGCGATACAAGAACAACCTGGCAAACAGGTTGGTCTAGGTGGTTGGGGCAGCGTATTCATCTTGAACAAGATGACTGGATCTACAACAAGATGTCTTAGGTAATTTAGGTTTTATTTTTTAGACTCTTGTTAATATGCCAATCTTGAAAAGTCTCTAACTAACCACTCTTGAATCAGTTGCGCTATTTGCTTCAGAACACCAAGTTTGAACAACCCTGTAAACAGGGTACCTAGGGTGTTTCTGAACTGCAACGGCCAAACCCGGTTACTTTGGAAAACTTATTTTGGTTGGCCAAAAGCTCTAATATATTCTGATAAAATTCCAAGACAGCAATTTAAGCTGTAGAAAATCTTTTTGATATGAAAATCCCTTGGGAGATTTGCAAAACTGATTTTGGAAAATATTTACCAAAACCGAAAATATTTCTTTCTTATCCTTTGGGAAGTGATTAATTCAAAATTCAAAGCTGAGATTCTTTCCCATGTATCTCACGGCTATTTTTAAAGGGGAAAAGATAGACTTTTATCTTCCAAAAATCAAATCCCTACAATATTGGGAAAACTCTATCCTCATTGATCTTTTACCCGTTGGAATTCTTTGTGCTAAGCAAAAATCTTTCTTTGCTAAACATAGCTGATTTTATCACTTCTCCTTGTTTTTGACCGTTGGATTTTTTGTTTAAAATCTCAACATTTCACTCCCATTCAAAAAAAAGAGAAAAAACGAGAAACATACATAACATACGCAAAAAAGAGGAAAATTACAAAAGTGGTTTTTCTAGTGAGAAGAATTTTTCGAGCTACTCTTGAGAAAAGAAAAACCGAGACAAGTTGTGTTTAAGCTAAGCTTTCAAGATATTGGCATACTAGGACCTCATTGTACCTTACATCTGCTTAAATCAGAAGCACCCCCGTAAGGTGTTTTGTAACCCTGATCTTGGATCAGAAAAGTGAGTGAGTGGTCCTCAGTCGTGTGGACTTTGGACGTGTCCAATCTGGTGAGATTTGGACGTGGTGTAACCTTTCTTAGAAAAGAAGGTTACGTGGTTGCAAGTTGTAATAAGGTGTGTTACATTTGTAACGTGCGAAGCCCGTTAGTGAAAGTGGTTAAATCCTACACGAGGTAGGTCGTGGTTTTTCACACCTCAGTTGGGCTAGAGGTATTTTCCACGGAAAAATTGTGTGTGCTTTATTTCCGCATTTATCTTGTTGATTTTCGCCTTTGAGCAAATTGAAAACATCTGGTGCAAACAAGTCAGAAGGTTGTTTGTAATTCGAGAACAACCTCTGCAATCAAGAGGGTGTTTGCCAGTAAGTACGCGAAAATCGAACACCACAATTCACCCCCTTCTTGTGGGTAAGTACTCCTAAATACAACAAGTGGTATCAGAGCAGGTTCTCTCACAAAAGGGCTAACACCTTGAGAGATTCTGAAGATGAGTACACCACAAGGAATCCTTGAAGGGCAATCCATTACTCGGCCACCCTATTTCAACGGCCAACATTATAGTTGGTGGAAGAATAGGATGGAGAACTATATTCAGGCAGAAGATTATGAGTTATGGATGCTCATCAAGAACGGGCCCCTTGTTCCCACCAAGGTGCTTGAAGATGGTAAGAAGGTTCCCAAGGAACCCATAGAGTTTGATGCTGAAGACTATAAGAAAATGGAAAAGAATGCAAAGGCCAAGAAGCTATTATATTTTGGCCTAGGTCCAGATGAATATACACGTATCTCGGAGTGTGAGTCAGCCCAGGAGATATGGAATGCCCTCCAAGTAGCTCATGAAGGAACAAGTCAAGTCAAACAGTCACGTATTGAGCTACTCATGAGGCAATATGAGTTGTTTGATATGGGTGATCGTGAGAACGTGATGGATATGTACACACGCTTCACCCACATAACAAACGAGCTAAAATCCCTGGGAAAATCCTTCACCACAGAAGAGCTGGTGAGGAAGATTCTAAGGATTTTGCCTCGATCTTGGGAAGCGAAGGTGACAGCCATCCAAGAAGCTAAAGACATGAACAAGATCACCCTCGACGAGTTGATTGGCAATCTTCAAACCTATGAACTCAGAAAGAACTCACAACAAAAGGAGGAGCAGAAGAAGAATCGTGGGCTTGCCTTGAAAGCACAAGAGGATGATGACTCTGACCTTGAGGATGAAGAGATGGCCTTAATGACACGAAAGTTCAAGAAATTCTTCAAAAAGGTCAAAGAAAACAGCAAAAGAAAGGACTTCAGTAAATCCAGAAACACCCCCCGAGAACAGTTCACAGGGTGTTTTAAATGTGGCAAACCAGATCACCTTGTGAAAAACTTCCCTCTACTTCGAGAAGAGCAGGAGTTCGAACAACCCAGAAAACAGGTTCGAAAACAACCTGTGAACACCTCAGGCAAAAGATTCTTGAAGGCTATGCTTGCTGCCTGGGGAGACTCTTCTGAGGATGAAGGTGAATCTGAAAGTGAACGAGATGCTGTAGCTCTCATGGCACAAAGTGACTCAGACTCAGATGATGAATCCACAAACAGCTTGACTGATCTCAAGAACAAGGTACGTGGTCTCAATAAAGCAACTCTCGAAGAACTTTTGTATACCTTGATGGATACTTGTGCTGAATTGAAACAAGATGTCCGAGACCCAGAACTTGAAAATGAAACCCTTAAAAATGAAAAACTGGGCTTATATGAAAATATTAACATGCTCAAGGAAAACCTCTTTATAAAAGAGGGAGATTATTCTCGAGTGGAGGAAAAACTCCTTGAGGTGGACGGAATGGTTGAGTCTTTGCTCGAAGAGAACAAGAGCTTGCATACTAATATAGAAAACCTGGAAACCAAGCTTGTCACAACCAAGCGTTGGAACAAGTCCTCAAGAGCATTGAATTGGTTGAACACTCACCACAGTCGAAACAAAAAGGGACTTGGATATAAGTCTAAACGAACCATTTACCCAATCCATAGAAAGTATGTGGGATTACCTGAAAACATTGTTTGCTTTCATTGTGGTAAAACTGGTCACTATCGATATTCATATCCTTCAAGAAGGTATGCCATTGAAAAGAATGAAAGGTATGTGAAACAAATCTAGATTAGGAAAGATGAGCTTTATTTGTCTAAAAGAATGGGACCCAAGTGGATCTGGGTTCCCAAAACTAACCCTTGATTTGTTTTGCAGGCTGAAGTGAGAGAGAACAACCCCGCAAACAACCCAGAAAACAGGGTAAGAAACACCCTGGCAAATAGCTTAGAAAATAACCTTGAAAACAGGCAGCTGTGGTATGTTGATAGTGGGTGTTCGCGGCATATGACCGGAGAAAAATCAAACTTTCTCTCACTTACAGCTTCAACCGGTGGGAGCGTGGCTTTTGAAAACGGCAAGTCTGGGACAATTGTCGGTATAGGTAGCATTGGTAAAACTCTCTCCCACTCAATTGATAATGCGCACTTAGTTGATGGTTTAAAGCATAATTTACTAAGTGTGTCCCAACTGTGTGACAAAAACAATCTAGTGGTGTTCTCACGAACACATTACTTGGTTGTCAATGCCAACACAAGAGACGTTGTATTGAAGGGGAAGCGTCACAAAAATGTTTACAAAGTATGTATTTCCACACTTCCCCAAAACAACCTGACTTGTTTGAGCGCTTTAAATGATGATATAATGCTCTGGCACAAGAGACTAGGTCATGCAAGTCTCACTCTTTTGAACAAACTTGTTTCCAAAGACCTAGTTGTTGGACTACCTTCCATCAAATTCAATGATGACAAGGTTTGTGAAGCTTGTGCAAAAGGAAAACAAGTCAGATTGTCTTTTAAATCAAAAAGGTGTGTTAGCACTACCCGACCTCTTGAATTACTACACATTGATCTATGTGGTCCTATGAGGATAACAAGTAGAGGTGGGAAGAGGTATGTGCATGTCATAGTGGATGATTACTCTCGATTTACTTGGACCCTGTTCTTGGCCTCCAAGGATGAAACTTTTGAGAATTTTACTACCTTTCTCAAAAAGGTTGAAAAGAGAGTAGGACACTCATTGGTTAGCTTGAGGTATGATCATAGTACTGAATTTGAAAATACAAGTTTTACAGAATTTTGTAATACGCATGGTGTTGATCATAACTTCTCGGCCCCAAGAACACCCCAACAGAATGGGGTGGTTGAGCGTAAAAACCGCACCCTAGAAGACATGACTAGGACAATGCTTATTGCTAGTGGTCTCCCTAGGAACTTTTGGGCAGAAGCTTTGAACACATCTGTTACATTACGAATAGATGTATGATTAGACCTATTTTGAACAAAACTCCCTACGAACTCTTCAAAGGCAGAAAGCCCAACATTATGCATTTAAGAACATTCGGTTGTAGGTGTTTTATGCATAATAATGGGAAGGATGCTTTAGGAAAGTTTGATCCCAGGAGTGATGAGGCAATATTTCTCGGTTATTCCTCTCACAGCAAGGCATACAAAGTTTTTAACAAAAGAACCTTGTGCGTTGAGGAAAGTGTGCATGTGCTTTTTGACGAATCTAACTCGTTGAGTGAGAATAATGCACAGGAGGAAGAATTTGAATTAGGTCTTGTTCGAAAAGAAGTGTTGCTCCATGAGAGACAAGGTAAGAACACCATGGAGACAACAGGCCCAGAAGTTGTTCCTCAAAACGGCAGGCAAGGGGAACACCAAACAGGGGGAAACACCGTTGAACCCTGTTCGGGACCATGTTCTTCAGGAACAGGCTTACAAACAGGTGCAAAAACAAGCTCAGGAGGTGTTCGTGAGCCTGATTCTCCAAACATTCCGGCTAGAGTAGAGCATGTGTCTGTGGATCCACTTACTCCACAACCATGGAAGCACCATAGTTCACACCCCCTTGATCAAATTCTGTCTGATATTAACAGTGGAGTGCAAACTAGGTCTAAGCTTAAGAATTTTTGTGCTTTCTATGCTTTTCTCTCTAACATTGAGCCAAAGAATGTGAATGAAGCTCTTGCAGATTCAGATTGGGTCACGGCAATGCAAGAAGAGCTCCATCAATTTGAAAGAAACAGAGTATGGCACCTGGTACCTAAACCTGCAGAGAGAATAATCATTGGAACCAAGTGGGTGTTCCGAAACAAACTGGATGAGTCAGGAACAGTCACTAGGAACAAGGCACAGCTGGTTGTTCAAGGGTATAACCAAGAAGAAGGGATCGATTATGAAGAAACCTTTGCACTAGTTGCTAGAATTGAGGCTATTCGAATCCTAATAGCCTTTGCAGCTCATATGGAAATCAAGCTATATCAAATGGACGTGAAAAGTGCATTCCTAAACGGATACCTTAAAGAAGAGGTGTATGTCAAACAACCCCCTGGTTTTGAAAACAGTGAATTTCCTAACCATGTTTTCAAACTAGACAAAGCTCTTTATGGTTTAAAACAAGCTCCTAGAGCTTGGTATGAACGTTTATCAAGTTTTTTACTTGAAAATAATTTTAAAAGAGGCAAGGTAGACAATACCTTGTTTCTAAAATCTAAGGGGGAACATTTATTGATTGTCCAAATATATGTTGATGACATTATATTTGGTGCAACTCATCATGATTTATGCAATGAATTTTCAAATATGATGAGGAGTGAGTTTGAGATGAGCATGATGGGTGAGCTTAACTTTTTCTTAGGCTTACAAATCAAGCAAACTCCAAACGGCACCATGATCCATCAACAAAAGTATATTAAGGAACTACTTAAGCGTTTTGGGATGGAGTCGGCTAAGCCCATTGATACTCCCATTTCTCCTTCTACTAAGCTGGTAATGCATGATGGGAGTCCCTCAGTTGAGGAGAAACTCTATAGGGGCATGATAGGGGCACTCTTATACCTTACCGCTAGTAGGCCCGACATTGTTTTCAGTGTCGGTTTATGTGCCCGTTTTCAGTCTTGCCCTAAAGAGACTCATCTTAAAGCTGTTAAACGGATACTAAGATATTTGAAACATACACCCAATTTAGCTTTATGGTATCCTGGAGGTTGCAATTTTGATCTTGTTGGATATGCTGACGCTGACTACGCTGGATTCCTAGTTGATAGAAAGAGTACCTCAGGTATGGCTCACTTTCTTGGACCTTGTTTGGTATCTTGGGCTACCAAGAAGCAACATTCAGTTGCCATGTCCACAGCAGAAGCTGAATATGTTGCAGCAGCTTCATGTTGTGCTCAACTGTTGTGGATAAGACAACAGCTTAAGGACTTTTGTGTTGACACTGGATGCATTCCTATTTTTTGTGATAACACAAGTGCAATTAACATTGCCAAAAATCTATGTCAACATAAAAGAACAAAGCATATTGACATTCGACATCATTTCTTGAGAGATAATGTTGAAAAGGGTTTAATTTCTATGAATTTTTGCACAACGAAAAATCAAATTGCTGATATATTCACTAAGGCACTAGCTAGAGATCAATTTGAAAGAAATAGACTGGAACTAGGGTTGGTAAGAATACCCTGAGATACTTGTTTCTAAGACATGAACTAGGTTTGGTAAAAACAACCTCTACACCTTGTTCTCTCCCCTTGTTTGCAAATCTCATTAGCAACTTATGTGATTTATGTACAATGAGTGCATACACTCGAATTGGGTGTTTTTTAAAAGAGTGCAGTATAAGGGGATGTACTAAGGGTCACTGGAGCAACTCTGCCACCCCCAGTTCAAATGAGTCAAAATCAAATGGCAAAGAACAGGCAGGTATCTTGATCGAGCGGAAAGAACAGGTACGTCCCTTGGTTGTTCAATGCGTATGGGAATGTGTTCTCTTTAAACCTTCCTCCTCCCCAAGGCACACGCTTTTAATGTTCTCACCTGTTGCAAATCAAGAGATCTTTAAAAGTTTTTAGGGTGCCCTCTCTCTCTCGCTTTAAATGCCCTGTTCTCAGTTCTTCTTTTCAGAAACAAACCCCGCAAACAGCCTAAAACCCTAATCTCTCTCCTCTAGCAACAATGGCTTCCAACCACACCTCCAACTCAAAAGCCCTGGTTTGTGCGTCCTCAATCCCTGCTCCCCCGCGCCCAATCCTGTACAAGCCTTTCAGATTTCTAAAAAGCTTATCCCTAAAATCAGTAGGGATAGGGATGGACGATATTCCCTTCAATTATGGAAGGGAATTGGTGTTTCTTGTGGGGTCAATTGCATGTCCCCTTAAAATAGAGTCGGAGGGTGCACCATCGAGACCTCAAGACAAAATCTTGGAAACCCCTGAAGGGTTTAGTGATAATTTCAAACCCTGTTCTTTTGGGCTGTTTCCTGAAACAGTGCCAGAAACAGGGAAAGACTCTTTTGACGTCGTGTGTGTGGAGGATTTGAATGTCGATTTACGAGGGAATTCAAATGAGACATCAGAGGAGAGTCAGGAGAAGGATTCTCTCCCTGAGGCTGAACTCACTACTCCGGTTGCTCAAACCGGAGAGAAAAGGAAAAGGGTAAAAATAGTGGCCAGGCGCAGCAGAACGCCAAGAACAAGGCCACAACCAAGGTCTTAGCCCTCTCAAACTCCCTCTTCTCCCAAATCCTCCAAGCCTTCTCGCAAATCTGCCAGAATTGCTTTTCAATCCGCTCCCCGTATCTCCAAACCCTCTGCTCCAATTATCGAGGAGATTTCCTCTTCTTCTACCGAGGAGTTCTCGAGTTCTGACTCTGAGAGCACCTCTTTCAAACAGGGGACACCGGTGTTCTCCGAGTCCTCTGAAGATCAAGCTCCTCCAAAATCCACCTCTAAACCTGCTATGAAGCCCTCTCCTGCAACCTCACCCCTCAAAAGAAAGCCCAGAACAGCTCCCCTACCAGACGCTACCACCTCTGTTCCTCCTCCCAAACGCCCAAAGAAGTCCACTCCCTCTCCTATGTCTGACAAACATGCACAATTGCTTAAGCGCAATGTCGTCAGGGGGAAGGTAGTGAATATACGTTTTTTTGAGGAACATGGTCTGGGGGTGTTCCTGAGCAAGTTGCGAGCCCAAGGCTGGCTCGACTTGTTTGCAAACACCCAGTTGGGGTGTTCTGTGCCTGAGTTGGCTGAGTTTTACACCAACTGCAGTGTCACCAAAGGGGTGGTGACAAGTTTGGTAAATGGGCAAGGCATTAAGGTTGATGCGCCCACACTTGGGAAAATATTGGGTGTGCCCTCACAAGGCTTTGTTGTGTATGTGAGAGAAGACAAAACTGCTCTGGCAACATCCAGGCTCCTTGAGGTGTCCCAACGCCTCAGTCAGAAACAGGGCCTGAGAACACCCCTCTCGGTTAAGAAGAGTGAAATGACCTCCCTGCACCAACTACTGTTTATGTTCATCATCAAGAACATAATTCCGCGAGGTCAAGGGCGAAACTCAGCAGATGCCCTCGATCAATGTCTGGTGGACCTACTGGATCGAGAGGAACCAATCAACCTCCCTGCAATTATGATTCGCCACATAGGGCGAATTGCGAACACCACCCGGGCACATGATCTTGGCTATGAGTTTCTGCTGACAAGGGTGTTTGAGCACTTTGGGATATTGCTCACACGGAGAGTGGCGGCCTAAATCATTGATGAGATTAGGATTGACACCCTACTAGGGTGTGGCTATGAGATTGGCGAAGGGTCAGTCTCCAAACAGGGTCGTCGACCACCTCGACCACCTGTTTCTAGGCAACCTTCCATCAAGGTTGAGGCTGTTCTTGATGACAATGCTCGCCTCAAGGATGAGCTCTCAGCCGTCAAGGCTGCTCTTGCTGAGAAACAAGCCCTCTCCGCCAAACGCCATGAAGATTTGCTTGCCCTTCTCTCCACCCTTGTCCCCAGCATTCCTCCTCTGCAAACTAAACCACCCCCTGCTCCCTGATTGTCAATATCTATTTTTTGTTGGTTTGGCATTGTACTGTTTTTTTTTGCAATGAAATATCTATTTGCAATGCTTTATATGCTTTTCTTGCAACCGTCCTGTTGTTCTTATTTTTTTAATGATGCCAAAAGGGGGAAGAATAGTGTAATCTATTGACAAAGTGTGACGAATGAACCTGACCCTGACTAACTCCTTGTACCTACGTGGATCCCTATCAGCATTAAATTTTTTTTTTTTTGGGTCAATATGGACACTTGGTTTGTCATCATCAAAAAGGGGAAATTGTTGAATTAGTATATTCAGTTTTGATGACAACAAACCCAAGTGTAAAATGCTCTTAAGTAATGTTGCTCCAAACAAAGTTCTCCAAACAGGCATACACTGTTATTTTCAATATGCATCTTAACTTGTTTGCTGAATGTTGAGAACAAGTCTTAAGAACAGGTCTCATACCTTGACGACTCACGCTCAAGTCAAGAACACCACCTCGATGAGTTGATTGTGTGTTAAGATCAGTTTCTGAACTCAAGCAATACAAGAACAACCTGGCAAACAGGCTAGGTGTTTCAAGGACAATCCAGCAAACAGGCCTTTCTGAACTCAAGCGATACAAGAACAACCTGGCAAACAGGTTGGTCTAGGTGGTTGGGGCAGCGTATTCATCTTGAACAAGATGACTGGATCTACAACAAGATGTCTTGGGTAATTTAGGTTTTATTTTTTAGACTCTTGTTAATATGCCAATCTTGAAAAGTCTCTAACTAACCACTCTTGAATTGGTTGCACTATTTACTTCAGAATACCAAGTTTGAACAACCCTGTAAATAGGGTACTTAGGGTGTTTCTGAACTGCAACGGCCAAACCCAGTTACTTTGGAAAACTTATTTTGGTTGGCCAAAAGCTCTAATATATTTTGATAAAATTTCAAGACAGCAATTTAAGCTGTAGAAAATCTTTTTGATATGAAAATCCCTTGGGAGATTTGCAAAACTGATTTTGGAAAATATTTACCAAAATCGAAAATATTTCTTTCTTATCCTTTGGGAAGTGATTAATTCAAAATTCAAAGCTGAGATTCTTTCCCATGTATCTCACGGCTATTTTTAAAGGGGAAAAGATAGACTTTTATCTTCCAAAAATCAAATCCCTACAATATTGGGAAAACTCTATCCTCATTGATCTTTTAGCCGTTGGAATTCTTTGTGCTAAGCAAAAATCTTTCTTTGCTAAACATAGCTGATTTTATCACTTCTCCTTGTTTTTGACCGTTGGATTTTTTGTTTAAAATCTCAACATTTCACTCCCATTCACAAAAAAGAGAAAAAAGGAGAAACATACATAACATAAGCAAAAAAGGGGGAAATTACAAAAGTGGTTTTTCTAGTGAGAAGAATTTTTCGAGCTACTCTTGAGAAAAGAAAAATCGAGACAAGTTGTGTTTAAGCTGAGTTTTCAAGATATTGGCATACTAGGACCTCATTGTACCTTACATCTGCTTAAATCAGAAGCACCCCCGTAAGGTGTTTTGTAACCCTGATCTTGGATCAGAAGAGTGAGTGAGTGGTCCTCAGTCGTGTGGACTTTGGACGTGTCCAATCTGGTGAGATTTGGACGTGGTGTAACCTTTCTTAGAAAAGAAGGTTACGTGGTTGCAAGTTGTAACAAGGTGTGTTACTTTTGTAACGTGTTCAGCCCGTTAGTGAAAGTGGTTAAATCCTACACGAGGTAGGTCGTGGTTTTTCACACCTTAGTTGGGCTAGAGGTGTTTTCCACGAAAAAATTGTGTGTGCTTTATTTTCGCATTTATCTTGTTGATTTTCGCCTTTGAGCAAATTGAAAACATCTGGTGCAAACAAGTCAGAAGGTTGTTTGTAATTCGAGAACAACCTCTGCAATCAAGAGGGTGTTTGCCAGTAAGTACGCGAAAATCGAACACCACAATTCACCCCCCTCTTGTGGGTAAGTACTCCTAAATACAACAGTTGGGCTTTCAGGAAGTCAAACAGACTATTCATAATATACTAATCCTAAAGTGAAAGACTAAAGCGAGTTTGCAGGAGGGTGCTTCCTGAGATTAGGGTAGGTTTACCTTGATATAGAGATAAGTTAGTGTCCCCGGGTTATAGTATGTGGTTTTTGGGTATGTGCCATTGTAGACGGATGTCTGCCAAGGTGGGTTCCAGCAAACCATATGGTTGTTCGATGGAAGGCCATGAGACCCTCTGGTAGGTTCGGTTGCGAAGGAGAATTTACTTGCTGTGACTTTTGAATAATGGTTAGTGTTTGCAATGGAAGATCTTGAACGAGATGTGAATCGTTTTCGAATTGTTTGAATGTTCTCTCTCATCTCTAAGTGTCTGAAATGAATTTAAGTAGGAGATTTATGATTGGGGTGGACATTATTGAGCTCCGTTGCACTATTTGAAATGCTTTGTTTTCAGGTACTGATGTGCTGCATGAGAATGGGATACGAGCGAGGTCGCGTAGATGTTTAGATTGAATTTTTTTTTAAATTTGCATTGAATAATATTGAAGTTGTAGTGGACAATAGATCTTGACCTTGACTTTGGTTTATAATTTTGCTTATTCTAATTAATTATCTTTTCGCCTTATATTTCATTGTGAAATACAACAGTGACGCCCACTAGGATATTTTCGCTGCACTAAATAAGCTCTGTATTAGCGATAAAAATGATTGTGATAATGTCTTCTAGTTCATCATTATCCAGATAATCATCAAAATCTTCATTAAGTTATAGATGCTCTGGATCTCATCTTTCAGATAATTCATGAAGATATTTGTTTCCTCTTTCTGATAAGAATTCTCTGTCTCCAACATCAAAGATATAATCAAGGATGTCCTTTGAAGTAGCTCCTTCTACCTTCATATATTTGCTGAGATCATTATGATAAACGAAAGTAGTGTTTTCACAATGCACTAGTGGTCTTCTTTGTTTAATTAATGCCCACATTTGATAATAAATATTGTAAAAACCAATCTCTCTTGCTAAAGTAAGATCACTAACTACTTTTTGTTGTTCTGGAAACCATTTTTGTGATTGATTGCTGGGATCATCTAAATCAATTAATTGAACAAGATAATGGGCTGATTAGCTTTTTCATTTTCATATTTGATCACTACGTAATATTCCTCGACATATAGTCTTCCAATGTTTGGAATTTTTGTTGGACTATCAAGAGATGTGAGAATCCAATGGATCCTTTTAAACATGCACTGTTGAAATTTAGTTAGTCTTGATAAGAATAGCTACTTTGGATCTGGGATTTCCATGAGCTAATGTACTATTTCATATTTCTAGGCTTTCATGATGGGGTCATATGGAGAAATTGAATTAGTTAGAAATCTAACACTACCAACTCTAGATCTACCAGAGAAGAATGTTAAGAATATTGTAGTATTCCATGACTCCCAAATATTATAAGAGTAATTATAATAGTAGTCGATATAGGCTGCATACCAGTTGTTGAACCATATTTCTTGAACATAAGAACTTATTTTTTTTCTTGAATATCATAAGAACACCTTAAGTAATTCATTTATAACTCTAAAAGGCTACATCTTTGTGCTATTAGGTAGGCAGAAGATAGCAATTCAAAGCGTGATCTACTTTTTCTATGAAATTCCAAAATATCCATAAGGATTCTACTAGAATGAGAAACCCGTTCTATTAGTAATGGCAGCTCTTTTTGAATTTCCTCCTTTTCCGGCAGTTGTTCTGCTCTGATGATTATCATTGGCAGGTTCACGAGGTAAATTATATACTAGGGAATTCTTCGATCCCTACATATGTTCAATAAAGAAAGAAAATTGATTAAGCCATAATTGGCAGCACCTGAGTTTTCCTTGCGCTTGCATATTTGATAAATTCTTTTTCACAAAACCAAATATTTCTTTGCGATTAGTTTGAATTAAAAAAAAGGTTTAGGACTAAAAAGATTAAGAATTTTCTAATTCCCCTTATGACTGCAAGGATTTCTTTTTCCGTTGTGGAATAGTTGCATTCTGCTTAAATTTCCACTGCAATATTTACAGTTTTTTCTCCTTCTTTGTTTTGAGTACTGCACTCAAGTGCTCATTACTGGCATCTGTCTTCAAGAATTAAATCATCTTCTTCATTAAACAAATTAAGAACAGGAAGATTTCTATATATCTTTTTAAAGTTTTGGACAATCATTGAATCGTTAGGTGTCCATGTCCAACTTATTTATTTCTTGAGTTTCTACTGCAATGACTTTCTCAATTTAATTAAATTTTTAATGAAATTTGATGCATAGGTAAGACATCTAAGAAACATTTTGAATTAATTCCTGTCTTCAATCTTCTCAGGAAAATTTTTTTTTTTTTAGAATATACTTTTGTAGGATGATTTATCCAACTTTTATTTCTAGACCTAAAAACTCGATTTCTTATTTAGCATAAATGCGTTTGTTCTTACCAGGAATAATGCCATGAGCAATGCATGTTTGGATGACAGTTAGGACATCATCTTTATGCTGTTCTATAGTCTTGGAAAAGTCAAGGATATCATCAATTTAAACTAGACAACTGTGATTAAAATCTTTGAAAATATTTTACTTTTTTCTTTGAAATATTTGAGGTGCATTTTTTAAGACCAAATGGCATTACTATCCACTCGTAATGTCCTTGAGCAGCACTAAAAGTAGTTAAAGGAATGCTTTCTTCATCTATTTTAATTTGTCAGTGTCTGCCTTTACAATCCATTTTCTAAGAAACATTTTGAATTGATTCCTGTCTTCAATCTTCTCAGGGAAATTTTTTATTTTTTCTAGAATATACTTTTGTAGGATGATTTATCCAACTTTTATTTCTAGACCTAAAAACTCGATTTCTTATTTAGCATAAATGCGTTTGTTCTTACCAGGAATAATGCCATGAGCAATGCATGTTTGGATGACAGTTAGGACATCATCTTTATGCTGTTCTATAGTCTTGGAAAAGTCAAGGATATCATCAATTTAAACTAGACAACTGTGATTAAAATCTTTGAAAATATTTTCCTTTTTTCTTTGAAATATTTGAGGTGCATTTTTTAAGATCAAATGGCATTACTATCCACTCATAATGTCCTTGAGCAGCACTAAAAGCAGTTAAAGGAATGCTTTCTTCATCCATTTTAATTTGTCAGTATCTGCCTTTACAATCCATTTTCAAGAATCAAAAGGCTCCTTAAATTTTGTTAAAAGGGACTGTTTTGTTAAGAATATAATAACCATCAAAGGCAGTATTATCATTAACCTTTTTATAATTAAATACCATTCTAGTTTTTTCCCTTTTCTCTTCAGCATGATTTCTTACCATAAAAGTAGGACTAGTGAAAGGACTCTTACCATTCTTAATTAGCCCTTTGTCCAAAAGTTCTGTGGTTTGTTTATCAAATTCTTGGACATCTTGATGTGTATACATCAATTGTTTGACTCGGATAATAGTGTTGGGATTTAATGTAGCAATCTTTGCAAATGTCTTATCTTTATCCCAAAATTCTATAGGATTATCAGAGCAGACTTCTTTGTATAACTATTCTTGTTGTTCAACAATTTACTCTTTAATGGATAACTCAAGTATTATCTCACGTTGTGTAGGGATTACCTTCTCACCATACTGGTTGTGTATAAAGTTAATCTTCTAGTGTGCGTAAGCTTTACTTAAATTATCAATAAAAATTGAATGAACATTTATTGTAATATTATTTTGTTTATGGTCTGTGTGCATGGAGAATATAGCCTTTGAAAATTATTTCCAATAATCATATCATAAGAGGATTGATTAGTAGCCCACAGAACTAGTATAATGCATTGAACTCTGCCTATTTCTATGGGTAATCCTTCTATGACTTCATTGTGGCCCATAATGCTATATCAGGTATCCTTATTTGTAAAAGATTCTTGACTTTTTTCACATAAATTCTAGAAATAATGATCTTATTCCAAAACAGAGAGCACAACCACTATCGATATAGGCACACAATTCATATCTATCATATCCTTCTAAGCATATATTTATTAGGATATAGATGTTCTTAGGGTTTATATTGGTGACTTCATAGCATATTTTTATAGTCATATTTTTTTACTAATTCATACTCATAGATTGGCTCACTAATAGTTATTGTTTTGTACCAAATGACTTTCCTATCGAGACTCATTCTTTGAGCTACATTGTGTCTTGTGGGTTCAAAACTCATTCTACTTATTTCACTGGTCATACTAATTACATCATCTTCTTTAAGCACTTCTTTAGCTTATGAAGACCCTTTCTCCCCATATGGATCTTGCGCTCATGCTTTTTAATAGTTGGGGTTCAATGGTAATTTTACCATTTTCATGAATTTTTATTACATTTTTTCTTATTGATTTTTATGGGATCAACAAAGTTAAATATCTTAGACCTATCAGTTTTTATTTCCTAAGGATTGGATTTTATCCTTTGGATTTTTTACATAGGAGTTGGACTTTTAAATTTTTCTGCCTCTATCATTGTTATTTTAGTCTTTATGTCTATGTTATTATCTAATTCATAGATTTTTTTTAAAAATATCTTCAATGAGTAACCTCCGCTTTTCATATTAATCCCTACTGTTTTTATTATAAGAGATAGGAAGTTTTTAGTAAATTCATCTTTTAGACTCACATAATATTCAAGTCGACAATTGAATCCTACTGATCATTACATAAATTAGTCTTAATCGCTGTGATAATTTGGTTATTAAATTTAGTATGCCTGATATTACATACCAGAGCATTCAGGTCAATATACTTTCCATAGTATTGTAATGGAGTAATTTAAACTTGGACACTTCCAACAAGGATATACCTATACTTTTGATCTTTGTTATGCTTAAGGATGCTTTTCCAATTAATGAGATTAACTTCTCCCATATCATACTCATAGTGTTTTATCTCTAGATCCCCTTCCATCATTTCACATATGTACTTACTCTTTAATTGAAAGATGGATTTTTTATAGATCATATCTTTTTGAATTATAAGAAGGACCCAATCTCCTTTACTTCTTTGTTCCTATTATTTACTACAAATTCTTTTCCTTAAAGATCACCAAGACTAATTGACTACTTTCCATCATGTGACTAGTTTCTTCTAATCATTTTCTTCATATTCATCGTCTAGTATAATCTCAACAATTCCCTTGTTATTTTTCAGGGCTAGATTTAGTGCTTCTTCTTCGCTAAGCTCAAAATAATCTAAACTACCTCAAGTCTCAATAAGCTTGTTATTCTTCTTATTTTTGCATTCATTTGTATAATGACCTACTTCTTCGCATGTCTAACACCTTTAATTGTTTTTTTCCCTTATGACAGTAAGCAGTTTTTTTTTTTAAGCAGTTTTTTTTTTTAAAAAAAATCTTCATTTTTTAGGGCTTGCTTATAATGTTTTTTTTAATATTTCTTTCCCCTTTGCTTGTTAAAACTCTTTTTCTTATAAAATTTTATTTTTCTTCTCCTTTCAGGTTCTTTTCCCCATTTGTGAGGAGAATCTCAACAAGATAGAAATTGTTTCTTCATTTTCTTTTGCTTTTGGGATCAAGACATTGATCATTGACCCATTTTTTTAAGTAAGAGATTCTTATACCAAGGGTATCGATGATTTCTCAAGCCGTGCAGTGCATTTTTCATTGATTATAGAATTGATCAGATGTGGTAATTTGTCATAAAATATACCAAACTTGGTTTCATTATGCCTAAATTTGTAATAATATTGACTAAATTCAGCAATATAATTTTCCAAATATCCCATATTCCAAAACTTTATCCTATTAATGTTTTTTTCCTGCTCTCTAACTTTTTCTTCGAAATCAAGTTTAGCTCTGATAAATTCAGTTTCGATTTCTTTACATAAATTTTTGAACATTGCGGCTGGTGTTTTCATCATTCTTAATGTATTTTTGTTATCCTTATTTAATTAATCACGTCAGTCAGTTATAGTGCCAGAAAAACTAAGTTTAAGATACTATTCATACCTCTTTTTCAATGAACTCCGTCGATATTTAAGATGTATCATGTTTGGCTAATTAGGGTAAGACCAATTTCTTCAAAGATCGTGGTTTTCCTTGGGATAAACCGAAAAGAAAAGTTAGTTGTACACTTTGCTGCAACACACCAAGGTCTCATAAAATGGGTATTTCTTTTGGAAGGTTCACCAAATTCTTCAGGTTTAGGAATAACATTGTTAACTAGATTGGACTTGATTTCATCTATGTTATGTTCTTCTCCAATTTCATTGATTTCATCGTCAAATACCATTTTTTTATTTTTAATCCAATTTCCTTCTAACTTCTTCTAAAGGTACAACATTAAGATCGTCTAATTGAGTTAAGTTCATCTGCTGATATATTTATTCTTCTAATTGGACATTATTTGTCTCTTCATTATCATCAACTAATACATCTTGCTTATCAACTATTGCGCCCATGATTTTGTTTAATTCTTCTGGATTTTGTTCTTTGTCAAACATATTCTATAATTTTAGAAGATTAAACTGCTTATACTCCATCATCTTCTTCTTTCTCTGCCTTTTCAGACGATTTTTTAGTTGATTTTTCTCATACTTCTTTTTAGATTTTTATATCATTCAAAGGAAATAAATGTTTGTTTTTTTGAATTTTGGAAAGAATATTTATGCTGAAACTCATTAATACTTAATATGGATTTTCCACTATGTCAAATTTCATTAACTAAAGAAAGATAGATTATAGACAATTGCTTTGTATTCTTCTTAACTTCAGTCTTAATTTTTGCTAATTTGACTTTTAATTCCAAAGCTATATTAGTGATATAGTTTAATTAAGGTGCTACTGAAGTGATTCCTTTTGGTGAGTGAACAATATGTGAATAACTAGCAGCATGGCAAGTAGGTGACGATTCAAGTATTAAATACAATTAATTAGTTTTATTATCTTAATTATTTTTGGTCATGCGGCTCTAATACCAATTGAAAGAGTGCCTCGAGTATTACTTATGAGAGAAATTACATGTGCACAAAATTAAAAATTTGGAAAGCAAGTTGTCAAGGATTGCAGTTAAAAATGCAAAATTTAAAAACTTAGGGCACTATTTATAATTTAAAAAGTTAGTTTGCTTCCAGAAATTATTTGCCCCAAAGTTAGATGGACCAAAAAATCGTTTCTAAAGTTGTGGATTTAGAAAATTACTGACCTTACCGTGCAGTCTGAAATGGAATTTATCCTGGGGGGGTTGGGGGACTTTTTTTTTTAAAGTAACTATATATGTGACAACTCACAACTAAATGGAATTAGCTATGTATGTATTCCGTGTATGTCTTAATCGCTTGTATGATCTATACTTAAGAAAAAGAATTTATTATCACTTGTCAGTTGAACTAACCAAGGCTGCTAGAATTGGGAGCCTAACTAGAATTGATGAGGGTTCTTAGAATCAGAATTGTAAATTGAATCAAGAATCGTAAGATTCTTCTAATATTTGTTTGGAACAGTGAAAATTATTTTCATAAGAACAAAACTCTTAATAAACATTCACAAAAATGGTAGAAATTCAACTTAACTATATATTTTGGGCAATTTTGATACCATCTATGAGTTGAAGGAATAATTTCTAATTCTTACATGGACGAGACTCAAAATATAGATAGTTAGAATAATTTCTCTATTGCAATTAAGTATAAGCACGTGATAAAATTTATTTTGAATCATGGATTGGATAGCAAGATTGTAGAATCGTATTATAATCCTACCATATGTTTTTTGAACTAAAATAGGATCGTAATATCCTAATTACGTTAAAATTTAGTGGGAGTTGGATTGGCGGAGGATTTTTGTGTCGTAGAGTCGTAAGATCGTAAGATCTGGCCGGGAGTTTAATATAACTATACAACTGACCAATATGGTATTGGCACCACCTGGTGAGTATGAGCTTTGTAAAGCATTGTTCCTTTTCGCGATAGTGAGCATTTAGGCTACAGCTTACAACTTCTTACAGTTCCTTACAACTCCTTAATCTTTAACAAAATTCTAGCATTTTCTTACATCTCCTTCCATCTTCTTATATCTTATCTCTTAAATCTCTTATATATTTTTTTGTAACATTCAATTTATCATTTATTTTTGCCTCATATTTATAGAAATATGTATATATTTTTTTATTTACTACCAATATGAAAAATATGTTTACATTTTTATGAACATAATATTTCTATAAAATTTTATGATGTGAATAATATTTGAGTTTCAACGTGAATCATATATACCATTATAGCGAAAATAAGTTAACATGTTTTTAAAATCATAATACAAAAATTGCATTCATGTTTGAGTTTCAATGTGAATCATTTATGAAAAGAGTCAAGCGGTAGGTGACGAAACCATTTTAGTTATTTAATCTCTCATCTTATCCCTGACAATTTCATTGATATTATCGTATAATTGAGCATTGGGTGCTCCATCCGCATTTGGGTCCCTTACTGAAATTGCTATGCCATTTTTATGCAAAATGATAAAATTATTATTTTTTAGAATTTGTTTATAGGGAGGTGAAACTACTGTTAGTAAAAAAAACCACCTCAAGTGTAGAACTTTTCTGGTCCTATAAATTTGCGGGTTGAATTTATTTTATTGTTATCAATGGACTTGTTTAAATATTTATTTTCATTAATTATGTTATTTCAATATTATTTCTTCTCATCTGAAACGATAACTATAAAAAAATAATTTGTATAATATTAAAAAAATAATTTGTTTAGTCATGGCATAAAATTAATTTCATAAACATCACTGATATATTACATATGATTTACTTTCATGAAATAATTTATTTCGCAAATCATACATCACTGACCAACCATTATGCATATATATTTATGATTTCAGAGGATTCTTCCGCGGTACTGTTGATGATGACGTGGGATGAGAGAGCGGGTTTATGTGATGGCACGTGCAAAGCAGCTGACGTCCTCTTCCTCATATGTTTTACCTGCAAAAAGGGCACCCCCGGGTTGTGGTTCGGGGAGCGTCTCTCCGACGGTTAAGTCAATGGGGGTCCCAATGAAAGGTAAAAGCAGTAAAGAGAGAGAATGTAAGAAGTACGGAAAATTGTGCCAGATAGCCAAATTCCCCTCTTCCAAGGTAGGCAGGTGAAACCCATGTAGCAAAGGGTAAAATGATAATCTTGTATTGTAGACTCTCAAAATGGACTATTCGACTGCTTGCTTCGCTTGAGCCCTTGGTTGGAGCCCCAAGGTCCCTGCTAGGGCCCATTTTGCCGGATTGGACCTAACCTATGATTGAGGCATGTGGGTCATCTCAGGAAAATCATATTTTTCGAATCAATTTAAAAATTATATTTATACAACTTTTTAGTTATTCAACAATTGCTTACATTTAGTCTTACAGCTTCTTACAACTTCTTATATCTTCTTACAGCTTCTTTACAATTCTACCGCTCCTTACAACTTCGTATAACTCTTTATGTTTTCTTACAATTTATAATTATATCTTATCGTGAAAAAAAAAAAAAACATGCCCTAAACATAGTCAACATCTAAGATCATCCATAACTTTGAACTTGCTCGCGTCATAGCTCACACATTAATGTATTGCACAAATTCTTCTTTTGTAATATTGTATGCTTTTTGGCTGGACACGTCGGTTTTCAAAACATTAGGATGCAAACGCGGTGTTGAAATGACTCTTATTTATAAAAATTAAAAATAATAAGACCTACAAACTACTTTTGTTATTGAAACTTAAAATATAATTGTTAACATACGATTATACTGATAGCTAAAGGTTCAAAATATGAAATTCATACAAATGGTATTTAATGATAGATGTCCATAAAATAAAAATAACAATGAATTTAATTGACTGATTAATTTGGAATTAATAGAAATAATAAAACAAAAGATTAACTCACAACTTTGTTGACTTGAATTTGGCACACCTAAATCTGTGTGTGATATATTATTTAAAATATTTTAAAATGTTAAAATTTCTCTAATTTTTAGTGTGTCAAATGTCTTGTCGATGTCTAACACGTGCTGATTACAAGACACGACACCTATGAGAAGTGTTTATGCTTCATATCCTCTGTTAAATCGAACATTCTAATCCAAGAAAAACACAATGTAATTTAAAATGTTAAAACTTTTCTAATTTTTAGTGTGTCAAATGTCTTGTAGATATCTTATACGTGCTGATTACAAGACGCGGCACCTACGAAAAGTGTTTGTTCTTCATAGCCTATGTGAAATCGAACAATCTAATCCATGAAAAACCTAATGTAATACTGTGTAGCAAAAAGCCAAAATGAGGCACACCAAATACCTCCAACCCAGTAATTTGTTTTTTTGGGGGGGGGGGGTCTCTTCGATTTGAAATTTCGTTAAAAAGGAGAAAGCCAAAATAATCAGGTTCTTCAAATAATGATTTTGTTCCACTCCTTCGGATATAGGTGAGACTGGTAAAATTCAATCTTAACCATTTGAAAATTGAAACTTAGCACCTAGCCACCTTTCTTATTTCGATTCCCTAAATTTTGACGACACTGCTTATGCCTTCCAATTTGAACTTTTATTAGAAAATTATACTCCTTTACGGAAGACAATCGTAGCTCATTTCTATTTTCATTCAAAAAGCCAGGGTACAATGCTCACAATAATACAAGCCAGCATAACTAAAAAATTAAAAAACAAAAAAATAGACTAATCGTTAATCCAAGCAGCTGTATTGCGTTCTGTTCAGTTCAAGAATACAGGTAAAGGATGCCAAACAAAACAACCCATCCATGGTCCTTCAAACAAAATACCTCCTGGAACGAGAAACCGCTCCATGGTGTCACAAGAAATAAGATTACCCTACAACCTTTGAAATTCTCTCTTCATTCCTTGATTCTTAAATCAGAAATGTTAGCGAATTCACACCCCCCTACGTCATAGAGCAAAAAACACGCTACTGTCCACCTGCTGATTCATCGACTGCGACCGAAGAAACAGGATCAGGTTGAATACAGTCCTCGGTCTTCGCATCGGTATCACCTCGAAGAATGGCAGAGCTATTTTCACCGGCGCCCATGGGAAGCAGTTGCGGTTCTGCTGGAGTTGCAAATGTCGATGCTGTGGCATCTTTCTGCTCAAAACTTTCCATCTCCGACTGCTTCTCAGGTTGAGGATCTCCCTGCTCAAAACCTCGCCTATCAGCCCTCTTGTACCTGTCGTAGCTGCGGCTGCGGCTGCGGCTGTGGCTAGGGCTGCGGCTGTAGCTGCGGCGGGGGCTATGCGACCGGCTGTGACTGTATCTTCGACAGGGACTGCGGCTCCAGCTTCTACTCCTGCTTCTGGAATGGCTCCGACTGCTGCTTCGGCTATAGCCCCAGGTCCGGACCTTCTCGGGACTAGGACTCTGACTTCTTCCTCTGCTCCTCCCCCCTCCGTCTCTCCTGTTATCAAACCGCCCCCTACCACGACTGCGTCCAAAGCCATCTCTACTGAACCTCTCATGGGAGCTATAATCGTCTCTAGATCGTCCTGCATAACTGCCACCAGGACCGCCAAATCCCCCCCTTCCACGGTTTCCACGACCCATAAAATCACTCCGGCCTCCACGACTGCTCATAGCACCATCCCTCATCCCACGTCCTCCGAACCCACCGTCTCTCATGGGACCACCACGGGAGCCAAAACCACCACGACCCCCAAAGCCACCATCTCTCATGCCACCATGGCCACCAAAGCCACCATCCCTTATCATGCCACCTCGTCCACCTTCATCCCAACGCCCAGTACCAACATTGGGACCAGCGTCAAACCGGCTAGCACCGCCACTTCTATCCTTACCAAAAGCAGGACCACCTCGCATAGCTATTTCTCTCACCTCTGGCGGCACTGGCTGGTTCGCCCCCTCCAGCACTTTCACCAGATCTCCAGCATGCTTCCAGTCCTGTTCACAGAAGAAGGTGTATGCCACTCCTGTTGCCCCAGCCCTTCCAGTCCTTCCAATCCGGTGGACATAATCCTCAACACCGGTTGGAAAATCATAATTGATTACAACCCTGAAAATAATCACTTAATCAATGCAGGTAGGGACATGACGCTGACATCCACGGCAAGCACATGTTTATTTCTTTCTTGATGGTACAAACATGAAATAGCACATTCAGATAAGCCTCCCTTCTTTGCGATATAGACTAATGCAAGGGCTGAGTTGACTGACACAGGAAATGCCGTCTATCTAATGTGGATACCTGCAGCTAACAGCAGCACTCTTCTCTATATGGATATACAAGCTGACAGTAATGGGGGATTAAAGGAAACCAAACCTTATGTCCTTTATATCAAGTCCTCTGGCAGCAACATCTGTAGCAACTAGAATTGGTGATTTCCCAGAGCGGAATTGATTCAATACATAGTCTCTCTCACCCTGGGACTTATCTCCATGAATTGCAGCAGCAGGGAAGAAACGTCTGAGACTACGTGTAAGCTCATCACACAATTTCTTCGTCGAACAGAAAATAATTACTTTAGAACCCCTTTCCTGGGCTCTAAGAATCTGCTCCAAGCGCCTTTGCTTTGCCATTTGTGGTACAACTTCGACATACTGCAGGTGCCAAAATGAATCTTTTGTGAGTGAACAAAGGTGAATGATAAGTCGCAAGATTTGTAGAAGCATTTTGCACTCGTCAAATATAACTAACAATGGAAAATAGCTTGGCTGTTTATGGGCAAGAAAGAAGAAGTTCGTCACTGTAATACTTCTCTAAATCTCAAGTCAGAATACCCAGATTATTGATGCTGCTAGCAAAAAAAGGAATCACTAGATTTACGATTTATACTACAAATTTAACTGGTGTAAAAGATAATTGTATTTTTATATTTTGATTGTATTTTCAGATTTCATTTTAGGGGTCTTTTCAGGGGAGTAAATATTATTGTATGAGTCACATTAGTATTAGAAAATTCTTTTTTTTTTTTAATGAGCGATTAGGAAATTAGTGTTAAAGGTGTATTTGGATCCCTCTATCTGGATTTTATGTAGGAAGGCATGCACTTAATGACGGGTACAGAAGGGAAGGGAAGGGAAGGGAAGGGAGAGCAAGGCAAAATAGGTAATTAATTAAAACCTTTCCTTTGTTGGATTTTTAGGGAGGATAACCGAGTAGAATGAGGGAATTCATTAGAATCCTTCCCTTACAGCCATTCTCTACCTCTTCAGGAGAATTAAAACTCAGGTAAATCAGATCAATTCATTAAAATTCCGCCCCTCCCTCTAATTTTCCCAAAAGTGGGTTGAATAACCTTTCTTATCCTTCCCTCCCCCGTCCACGGTGGAGCCATGGAGGTGGAGGGAAGGAGGGGTGGAGAGGGGATTATTAAAATAGAAAAGCGAAATGTCAGTGCTTAATTGCTTATTCTGGATCAGGTCACCAAGCTGTCAACTAACCAAACTAGTAAGTGAAGCACACTTCATGTAAACTACACAAACAAATTTAGTCAAGCAAACACTACAAAATATAATATATAAAAAATCAATAAAAGTTTACTGCCATTATTCAGAAGAGAGTATCCAATTTTTTTCCCCAATACTTGAAAGGATATAAGAAAGTATTGCAACAGTTACAGAAGATCTAAGAGAAGCCAGTAAAATTATTCAGGGCAATAAGATAAGAACAAACCAAACATGATAGCACCACTGCTAAGCATCCAAACTGAAAGGAATTTAGCTGAAGACCCACACACCCTCCATCAGCCCCCCTACCCACTTCTCCCCCCATTAAAAACGAAGAGGAGTTTAGCTGAGAGGAAAGGATAAGCACATAAATCCCTTCTGTTTCTTTCAAGAATGATTTTTTCCACCATCAAGAGGCACGCTAACCATCTTTCTATGCCAAGACCCCACCCATATTAGACTGCTACTGCCACCATATCATGCAGTGGTTGCAAGCCAAAATATGGCGGCAATGGAACAGTTACAAAGATGCAAAGATAGCCAGGATGGATAGATTCTGGATTAAGCAACAGAATAGGCCCAGCTTTGGTGTTGGGCAGCAGAGGCTATTGAAGTGATAATGAAAGTCATGATTTGTCCTATTAGGGGAGTTTGCAACCACTTCCCCTCATGGGAAACAAAAATAAATAGGCAGTTAAATCAAATACCAAGAAGAAGAATCAAGGGAATCAATTCTGCCCCAGCTAAATAATTTCACTAACAATTTCCCTCATAGAAAAGAGCTGTATTTTCAGGATGCCTATTCTTAAAATCTTTTTAGGAGTCTGGCTAACATAAATAAAAATTGTGGTCTATATGGAGAGAACAATAATCCCTCTGTAACAAAAACTTGTCAAACTTGGAGAAAGAAAAAATAGAGGGGTCCACCACTTGATAATGCAATGTTCGCCATATAGGTTTTGTTACATACAACACCACATTTAAACCTAATAGAGTAACTTGGCACTCAGTTCGGGACATCTATAGAGTCTAATATAGGAAAGAAAGTGTTAGTATAATCTTTTGGGGGCTAAATACATTAGTTCGGTCAAGTTTAGTTGATCAAAATTGCAGTAGTCAGATCAGCTAGAACAAAAAAGCAGCTGATTCTGGTGGTTTAATTGTTAGTCGTAATGGGCGCAAAGAATTCTGCTCATAACAGGAACATTAAACACTTATTAAAGGAGCAATTAAAGAAACTTTTTTATATGAGTAATCAAAAACTTTGTATTAATTAGACACCAAAAGGGATGTCACCCACGTACAAAAGGGGCACTTGCAAAATAACATCATGCTCTCCAGCTTTCTAGGATAATCTTATCGACAAATTCAAAAAAGTAAAATTTTGTACCATGATCGAGGACTTGACTCCAACATATATCATACAAAACCCCACTAGACCACTTTCAACACTACACTATCAACACAGTAAACGTAATCAACAGCAAGAAAACTGAATGTCTACAACTAGCACAGTACACCATGACTACCAGTGTCCACTGTCCGAAAATCCACACGATAAGCCATCCTATCCCTTCCATACCATATTATAAGAACTATACCACCCCGTCATATTCAACCTCGAAAAAAACAAAAACAAACAAAATGCACATATGACACAACGCAAATTATAGAATTTCATACTGCATGCGCAAGTTTACAAAGAATAATATAGAACAAGCATCAGAGCAAGAGGAAGCTCCCCCCACCTCACCCGTTCCTGGACCATCATTATTAAAGACTAAAAGGTGAAATAAAATTACAAAATTACCTGTGTAATGGATTTGTTTGCCACAAGCTCATCAGCATTGCCAATATTAACCTGAACAGGATTATTAAGCAAATCACTTGCGATTTTCCTTACTTCTTTCGGCCAAGTTGCCGTGTACATGAGAGTCTGCCTGTGCGGAGGTATCTCATTCACAATCTTACGAATTTGTGGCTCAAAACCCATGTCGAGCATTCGATCAGCCTCATCAAGGACAAGCAGTGAAACTTGTCGAACATCAATATTCCTCGTTTCAAGAATGTCATTCAGACGGCCAGGAGTAGCAACAACTATATCAGCTCCACGACGCAATTCTTCAAGCTGAGGACCCTTTGGGGCTCCACCATATAAACACTGGAAAAGTAGGTCAATTTATTTAAAAACTAACAAAAAGGATCTACTCAGCAGATAACATAAAGAATGTCAACAAAATAACAAATAGATTTCGGCAGTAATACACAGAACAACAAGCATCCATTTGCATAAATGAGCAATGTAAATCCCACCGTGCAAGAAAGCCTTGACGATCTTCCAAATTTTATGGCCTCATCTTGAATTTGTGTAGCCAGCTCACGAGTTGGAGCCAAGACCAACACCGTTGGACCATGTCGAGGATTATTATGCCACCTCCTCAGGTGCATGAAGGCCGGAATCAAATAGCCCAATGTTTTGCCCGAACCAGTTTTTGCAATTGCTACTATGTCTCTGCCTTGCAGAGCAATGGGCCATGTTTGTGCTTGAATTGGAGTAGGTGAAGAGAAACCAGCAGAATGCATCTGTAATACACCAAAAAGAAAAAATGATCAAACAATCTAAGATCCACCATCCACTAGGAGCCGACAAATTATGGTAAATAGGAAAAGCGGCAAAAGAAAAGGTTAGCTAATATGCGGTTGCTTACTTAAGCAACTCGAAGAAACAATTGGAGGCAATTAAAACCTCTAGGTGCAGTCAATAAGCAAGAAAATCCCAGTCACATGAGCTGTGATATGGATGAAGGCTCCAAAAATCCATTGTGCAGCCTTCAAAGGAATAGTTGTTGCATGTAAAGTGTGCGCATAGCAGTGCAGCGTACGACATATGCTCCCCAGCGGAGCAGATATCGCACCTGCGACAAGAATTTATTTAAGTTAAAAGAAACGTACGACGACAAATACAAGCAGAATACAGCAGTGGCTACACACCATCTTAGCATCAATGTTAAAAGAAAATGACAACAAATACACACTCATTCTTACCTCTCTTAGTATCTCAGAGGGAAAACCAGTTGCTTCAAACGTCATGAATGGAGCAGGAACATTCTCACCCTATTTACACAAATAAAAGGAAAGAAATCAGAAGCTGACACAAAGCTGTATAATAGCAGGTTTAACCTAACAAAGTCACTGGTCAGCGGAAGCGAAATTTCTTAAACCCACAAAGGGGCTTGGTTCCATAAACTTTAGCACTGAACCATCTGAAAGAATGCATTTGGGAAAGTTAGAACAAAGTTCCATTCCAGCTGTCACAATCCATCACCAGCATGTTGACAAATGGACAGACGGAGTAGAAAAGATGCAGAAAATTAGGACAGAAGCAATCCACTAACTAATGACTATAAATTAGCACAGAGAACTCCCACAATTATGTAAACAACCACAACGTGAAAACAGATAAAAAATATTTTTCTTAATGGGCACATACCGGTGCTCGATTAAAACATGTGCAAATGCATGCAAATACATACGTAAACTACACAGCACCTTAGTGACAAGTCTACTAATCTGAGTACTCCTTAAATGCTTTATCATGTAGTCAATTGGTCATGAAGAAAACCTAAAACTAAATTCACATATTTCTTAAAGAAAGGGAAAGCAACGAAACCCACGCCTAATGCAAAATGCGCACATCTTCTTTCAGCCAATCATGCGCGAAATACTTGTAATAACCATCACAAATCCAACAGAACTTACCAGCAGCGATACTTTCCACATGAACCTACTCGAATCTGGATAGATTACTTAAGAATCCACCTAAGCAACTTGGCAAATCATAAATGGATTGGTTCTGGTCTGTAAGACTTCACATATGTGTATACAACTTTCTAGAAATTCCTCCCATTGAATTCATGGCTTTCAATTGGATTTTAGAATTTTTTTTGGGGGGGGGGGGGGGGGGCCTGAGGGAAGGACTAACCGTCTATGAACCTGCATATCATATATTTAAGTTATGGGAGGAATGAGGACACAATCTGCCAATCACCAGAAGAATGCTCAAAAAAGTCAAATTTACTGGTAGGAACACCAGTGACAAAAAAACTCTCTTCCTTCATTTTCCTAATGTTCACCATTTCTGTTATGGTAAAACCTGAACACTGAAAAAGGATCTTGTCTGTAAGACTTCACATATGCGTAGATAACTTTCTAGAAATTCCTTCCACTGAATTCATGGCTTTCAATTGGATTTTAGATTTGGGGGGGGGGGGGGCCGGCCTGAGGGAAGGACTAACCGTCTATGAACCTGCATATCATATATTTAAGTTATGGGAGGAATGAGGACACAATCTGCCAATCACCAGAAGAATGCTCAAAAAAGTCAAATTTACTGGTAGGAACACCAGTGACAAAAAAACTCTCTTCCTTCATTTTCCTAATGTTCACCATTTCTGTTATGGTAAAACCTGAACACTGAAAAAGGATCTTATCTGAAATTGCAACTTGTAAGGATCTGAGATCTCCCAATATCAGCGGCATTCTGAAAAGCCCGCCCGGTATCTAATGTTGTAGGTTAATCATTATACTCCAAATCTAGAACAAGATCTCGCTGATTGCAATTTAGTATACCTAAGATGCCACAACAAGCTTTCATACCAAAAGTATATGCCATATCGATACCACACATGCTTTCTAGAACATTTTAAGAAAAATTATATGATCCAACAGGCAAAACCTCTAACCATTGTCGCCAAAGTCCTACTCCCACTAAGTGGGGCTGCTAAGGGTCAGGAATATGCAGCTACTAGCTACACTCTAACGATTGAATGGTAGAGGGGCTAGTTCCATTTGACTCCAAATTTGAAAGACATTGATTGTCCATTCTAAAAAAATGAAGCGCACACTAATCAGAAATTTTGCTTAAGCCCACTAAAACCATAAGCAGAAAGAAGCTCTAGCTCTATACTGACACTTTTGCCAGCCAGATAACGAACCAACATACACTAGCGCGCACACAGGGGGAATGGACCTAATAAATGGCTGTATATCTGTAACTCCTTCCATAAATGCATACACTAAGCATTCTAATAACAGGACACTTATTTGATACTAAAATAGACATACTATGTTGATTCTACTCAGCACTCGTGCTATTACAAAGTGAAGTTAAATAAATCAATAATGATTCCTCACATTTTAACACAAGACTCGACCTTACACAAGTTAACAATGTTAGCAGCAATGTAATGGCCAATAAGCTGGTCAATTAATAAGGCGTCATCTGACATTGAGTAGAGATATTTTCATAGACTAAGAAACATAGATGCAATTAACTTTTTGACAAGTGCAAGATGACTACAATGACGAAAAAAGGCATTTCCTCAAGGATCTGCAAGAAGATGAATGAACCCATAAACACATTGTTGACTATTAAAATATATACCGTAGCTGTTACTTCATGTTGCTGACGATAAGCCTCAGCAGATGACATATTCATTACATCTGCTGCACCTGGTATCACAGGAGGTGGTCTCGACATTGCATGATTGGGCATTGGTAGATCACCGTTTGCATGATTAAACATGCTATGGACCCCATGTGAAGCAACTGTATTCAAAGAATTATCACGGGTAGGTGGGGCTTTTTGAGGAGAGAAACCACCCAATAACATGTCCTAGCATAAAATTAAATCAAACGAAATCATCATAATATGCACCCAAACTCCCAAAGACAGAGGAGTTAGAAAACCACAATGCATAGCATTTCTATAATAAAGTCAAAATAAGTACGATGGTTAGTTGAGCTTTATTACTTTTTTCCCAAAGGCAGGAGGGTTCTACAGAACAAATTTTCATTCTTGTACTGTATAAATACAGACAGGTGAACAAGGAACTAAATAAGCACTACAAAACAGAGGAAGATCAATACATAAAAATAGTTGACCGCATCCAATTTAGATGTTGCTAATACTTTAAAAAGGAACTAATATCCACAACGACCATATTAGTCTTCGTCGATCTCAGCACTTCTCCCCCATCAAGAATCGAGAAAAAGAAAAGTACTCTTTAGCCCAAAGAGCCTAATCCAGTTACATATTGCAATCTTGTAATGAATTGGGAAAAAAGATATAAAAGTGAAAGGTGACTATATTTTTAGTATCCCTCAAACTGCTACATACCACATAAATCCCAGAATCACCCATTTTTAGGTTTATTAATGCTTATACACCATGACTTGGTAAATCATATATGTATATGGACAAATGTTCTAAGAAACACATGTTCAAAAAATTAAATTTACCTATCCTCAAAAATCATGTCAAAAAGACCAATAAATAGAAGATAACATCATGACAAAGACACGAAGATACCTGCTGATTCCTCGCCGTAGGTAATGCAGCAAGTTTAGGGTGTTGAGGAGCCATAGCTGGGGCTTCATTGTTAGCATTGAAGTGATATCCTTGACCAGCTCTTACCTGCTGGTTATCATCATAACCCATTTTTGATCCTAAAGCAGGCAGACCATGCTGCTGAGGATGCATTGTGGACTGGCCCATTTGGTTTTGATATGCTGAACCGTGTTGTGAGTGGATAACATCATTCCCACTCTCTTGCAACTGAACACTTGATGTAGGCTGATGCATACGTATTGAGGAACCAAAACATTGTGATTGGCCAGAGATAGGAGCAGCCTGTAGTGCATGATTGGGCGCATTCATAGACGGAGGGCTTTGGCCAATTGCACGGCCACTTTGTCCAACTGCACGGCCACTTTGTCCAACCTGAGGCATTGAAAACTCTGTCTGCTTTATCTTACAAAATTCAGAATCATCGCGAGGAGGAAACCTATTTGTATTTTCATGCTGATGTAAGAATGTAGGTCCTTGTGGCATCTGCTGAGAGTGAGGTTGTGCATTCTGCTGCCCCCGTGGAAGCATCGGTTGCTGATAAGCACCATAAGGAATCTGCTGAGGCACAAAGTGATGCCCCTGAGATTGTCCCGTTTGAGTGACCTGAGGCTGAGATGTTTGCTGGCCCGCCATTGGAGTATGCTGAATTGGTTGCTGTACCATCTGTGAAACCTGCTGTGGCAACATTTGCTGGCAAGTTGGTTGTAACATTTGTGCACCATATGGCTGCTGCATCATCTGTGGTAGCTGCACCGACGGTTGCGCCATTTGTGAGCCACCTTGGGGCATACCTTGCCAAAAATTAGCATAATGCTGCTGGAAAGTCCCCATCTGAGACCCTTGCTGCCCTGTTGGCGGCAGTTGAGCTGGCTGTTGCTGAGCAACTTGACCAGCCAGAACACCCTGAAGCTGTCCTTGCTGTTGAGATAACTGATTCATGTACTGCTGTTGATACTGTGACACTTGAACAATTTGGCCATGCTGCATCGCCTGCTGCGGAGCTGATTGAGATGTGATATCCCCAGGGGGTAACCCTGATTGCAATGGTGGAGGCACAATAGCTGGCTTTTCATACTGAGTGACATTAGTCTCAGGATTCCAGTAATATGTAACGCCTGTACTGCCATCAATCAACCCTTTCCAGGGCTTTGGAAGGGTTGGATCATCAGGTGCATATCTTGGACCAGTATCATTTGAGGCGGCTTCCGCGCTTGCCATTCTTCACTAGTTGTATTCAACTATCCATAATTATAATATGCAAATCAGCAAACTAAAATAAATAAATAAATAAATAAATACAGACCTTTACAGGTTGTCACACAATATAAATCCCAAATATTGGTAGGCATTATCAATCTAAAGTTCTACACGGTGTACAAGTATATTGGCTTTATCAGCTGATTAACAAATACGATCAGCAGACAAGTATATTACAAGGCATTGTTTGCAACATCATTAACAAATAAGCTATTCAAAATAGCCAACAAGCGCACAAGTAGATACTTCTCAAGCTAAAGATTCATCAATTCAGCTCAATTATACAGCCAAGAAAGAGGACCCTAGGATAACCATACAGCATCTATTCAATACTCATCAAGGAAAACCAACACCAACCTCGCGCTCAGACAGCAGAACCAATTGGCCAAACACTTCCTAAACAGATTCTCTAAAAGAAAGAAGCTGTGGACATCGACAACCATGACGAGAACACTTATTGCAAATCCAAACGAGTCAATTCAGTAAGAAGTTTTCCAGAAAACTTTCAACTTGCTAAGTTATATAACTCCACTAACTGAATATCTAGAATTGGGTTTCCTCAAAGTTTTAATCCACCGACATACTTGCTCTTTTGGGACGCTTCTCATAGAAACCCTTGACATTTTGCTCCCCATCGGTTCCAAGGATAAGTGCCCAGTTCATTTCTCATATAATCACATGTTCAAGCATCTCTCAACTTATGATTATTTACAGATAATTATTTAGGGATCGAAATCGGCCAGATTACTAGGACCCAAGGAGCATAACAATGAATAACAAAAGATTCTAAGTAGGGATTCAAGCCCAACAAAACCCCTGAAACAAACATATTGCGCATCAAAACAAGAGAGCAAATCAAAATTAACCCCTTCCCCCTCCCCCCCCCCCCTCAAAAAAAAGCCCCCGAGACTTACATCGTTGGAGCAGTATGTACCGAAAATTATATCTTGCGTTCAAAAGGCAAAAGAAGAACAGTGGACAGGAGACGAAACGCAAGCAAGCAAGCGCGAGAGAGAGAGAGAGAGAGAGAGTCCGGGAATGCTATGCGCTATTGAAGGATGGACGGGCGAAATGCCACAGCCATGTCAGGGGTGACGGGAGTCTCGGCCAGGCCTAGGGCTTTTACTAGCACGCGCGGAGGAATTAAAAAAGATATCAAGAGAAGGCTTGGGTTTAAGGCTGAAGCTGAGGATTTGCCTCGGTTGGTGGGCTATGGAGCGGCCTCTACAACTTGGGAAGCCCAAATTACACTAGACAAGGTTTAGACTATTCGAACTTTTTTTTGGTTCAATCATTGGTAAGCTTCTTGCTTACTCCTTGGAAGAGTAACTAGTATGTTTTTCCTTTTTTTTTTTGGTTGCTTTATCATTCGTAAGCTAATCACCTTACTCCCTTGAAGAATAACTAGTATGATTTTTCTTATGCAATGCACAGAAGAGTTTTTGAGTTTTGAATATCAATAAATATCTTTATTATGTAATGATTGATTTATTGGACAATATAATACTACTATCTACCTAACATAATACATGATTTTTTTATTAAAAGTTATACTGCATGATTTTTGGTATATTGTATAATTAAAATATAATAAATTATTTTCGAATATCTTTTAATAATATGGATAAAATTTTTTTAAAAAAGTAAATTATGCAAGAATGACATGTAAGGTTTTGTTCTATTTTCTGACACCTCTGCAATGCATGGAAAAATTTTGAGTTTTTCAATTTTAATAACTATATGTAAAAATTATATTAAATTATATTTGCAATCCATGTAATTTATGAAAAATTGTTTGACCCTATGGAAAAAATGTATAATAATTTTAAAAGTTAAGTGGAAAACCCCCTCTTTGAATTATTTGTGAATAGAAAAAAAGAAAAATTAGTAATTAATATCTTAAAATAATTGTGGACTTTTCACTGCTTTTTTTCTACATTTGTTGGACACAACACTGCTACGTAATTCATAAATTATTTATTATGCACATAATAAATTATCTGTGATAAAGTTTCATGGGCGTAACAGCATCAACAATAATAAAAATTAGAATTTTTTATTTCCTTAATAATTGTGTATTTATAATAAATTAGATCCATAACTATATATCTAATATCTTTAATATTTTACACTTATAGTAGTGAAAATATTTTATTCTTTATTATATTAATCAAATAAAAACAATTTATGTGGATTAGAGTTATGTTTGGAATTAGGTTAGAAACAATTCAAACCACTAAAAATTTGATACGTGGCACATGCCAGTTTTGGGAGGTTTTGCTACTCTCTGTCTCTTTATATATATATATATATATATATATATATATATATACACATATATATATATATA
>JAKOGI010001783.1:0-55000 GCA_029747015.1 Carnegiea gigantea
TCTCTATGATGCCCTGCTCTGCATCAATCTCCCCTTCTTCAAGAGGATTTGTCCTCAAATTCAAAGGGTCTTCAAAATAGTCCTCCACATAAGGACTTAAATCACCTCCATTAAATGTAGCTGAAACAGCCATATCTCCTAGGAGTTGTAGTTTGTATGCATTGTCTCCCACTCTCTCAATGATCTTCAATGGACCATCCCATCTAGCCATGAGCTTATTCTTCGTTATGGATGGGAACCTCTCTTTTCTAAGGTGTAACCAACCTAGATCTCCTAAACTGAACTCCAAATGCTTCCTATGCTTTGTTGCTCTTACTTTGTAGGATGCATTAGCCTTCTCAATATGCCCCCTAATCTATTCATACAATGTTTTCATCTCTTTGGCTCTTATCATAGCATCATGGCTCACTCTTGACTCATTTGAAATAGGCAGTAAGTCAATGGGAGTGAAGGGGTCCACACACACACACAAAAGGTGAATGCAATGTAGCATAAGATGGAGCTCTATTATAAACAAACTCATCATGGGGAAGCTTTGAATCCCAATCTTTTAGGCTTTCACTAATTAGACTCCTAAGCAAAGTGGTAAGAGTTCGATTGGCTACCTCTGTTTGGCCATCAATTTGGAGATGGTAGGTTGTGCTAAACAAGAGTTTAGTGCTTAGTATCTTCCAAAACTACCACCATGATTGTATCCTTCCCCCGTTGGGTTTTAGGGAGGTCCATAATAAAATCCACACTCACATCATCCGAAGGTTTTACAAGTACAGGCAGTGGGGTGTACAAAACTTGATGGAATTAACTCTTGGCTTTATGAAAAATAGAACAATCTGGAACGATCTTGTGCAGGTCCCCTCGCATCTTAGGCTAATAGAAATGCTCTTTCAGAAATATCAATGGTCTTGTTTAGGCCAAATTGGCCACCTAGAACACCTCCATGAGCCTCACTGACTAGTAATTCTCTGAAGGACCCCCTTGGAATGCAAAGCTTGTTGTTCTTGAATAGGTACCCTTCTTAGATGGTATATAGACTATCTTTGAGATCTCCTTGAAAAATTCCTTTAAAAACTGCATCCTCCTTATAAAGTTGCTGGACAGAATGAAACCTAAGGACTTTAGCTTCCGGAATCAAAAGTAGAGTGTACCTTTTTGATAGAGCATCCCTGACCACATTCTTCTTTCTACTCTTGTGTTTGCAAGTAAAGTTGAATGATTGTAGAAACTCCACCCATTTGGCATGCCTAGGATTCAACCTGTGCTGACCATTGATGTATTTGAGTGCTTGATGGTTAGAATGCAAGACAAAAGTTCTAGGAATCTCAAAGCGTTCATAATAGTATAAAACTCTTTATCATAGTTGTTATAATTGCATCTAGAGCTATTGAGTTTCTCGCTAAAGTAGGCAATAGGCCTCTTAGATTGGACTAGGATAGCTCCTACTCCAACTCCACATGCCTCACATCCAAGCTCAAACAGATCTTCAAAGTTTTGGAGGGTAAGGACTGTTACTTAGCATAACTTATGTTTGACTTATTCAAATGCTCTCTGGGCAGCCTTAGTTCACTACAATGCTCCCTTCTTTATGTACTCAGTGGTTGGTGCCATGATTGAGCTGAAATCCTTGACATATCTCATGTAAAATGAGGCTAAACCATGAAAGCTTCTCACCTCCATGATGATCTTGGGTTGGGGCCAAGTTTGGATGGCTTCCAGCTTGCTTTGATCTACTTGGATCCCCTTAGCTGAAACTACATAACTAAGAAAAGTGAGTTTTGAAGTGAAAAACTCACATTTCTCTATTTTACCACAGAGTTTCTTCCCTCTTAGGACTTGAATGACCTGTCTTAAATGGTCCTTATGATCTCTCTCATTTTGGCTGTAAACTAAAATATCATGAAAGTATACCACAACAAAGTGAGCAATGAAAAGTTTAAGCACTTTATTTATTAATCTCATGAAAGAACTAGGGGGAGTTAGACAATCCAAATGGCATGACAAGCTACTCATATAACCCTTGCTTTGTTTTAAAAGCTGTTTTCTACTCACCATCTTTCATTATGAGTTGATGGTATCCACTTCTCAAATCAATTTTGGAAAACAGTTTGGCACCATCTAACTCACCAAGCATATCATCAAACCTAGGAATGGGATACCTATACTTGATTATGATGTTGTTAATGGCATGACTGTCTAGATACATTCTCATGGTTCCATCCTTCTTAGGCACTTGCAAGGCTGGAACAAAATAAGGACTCATACTTTCCCTAACGTATCCTCTAGAGGCTAGTTTGTTAGGTAGTGCATCCCCTGGCAGTAGGTCAATGTAATGCTCAATGCCTCTAACTGGAGGTAATCCTTGGGGTAGATCACTAGGAAAGACATCCCCAAATTCATGTATGAGGGGTTGAGCTAGTGAGTGTAAAGGTGTCTCTTCCTCTCTTTTTTCCAGCACAAGTAAGGCATAAACTGTTTCACCATTGCCTATGAAGCTCTCAACCCATGTTTCACTAAAAAATAAGTCTTTCTCACTTGTGTTTCCCTCCCTGTTTGTCATAATGCTAGGCTGGGCTTGACTAGAAGGCCAAGGAGCTAAAGTATAGCTATGGCCTTTAACCTTAAAAGAGTAGGTGATGGTCTTTCCATGATGAATGGCTTTTTTATCAAACTGCCATGGCCTAACAAGCAACATATGACAAGCATTCATGCGTAAAACATCACAAAGTACCTCATCTTTAAAGTTACTAATGGAATAAGCAACTAGGGCTTGTTTAGTCACATAAACTTCATTCCCCTTTTTAAGCCATTGTAATAAATATGACCGAGGGTGTTGGATAGCGGTAGCTTAATTTTGTCAATCAAATGAATTGAGCCAACATTAGTGTAACTGCCCTTATCAATAATTCAGCTACATACCTTACCTTGGATAGTACACCGTGAGTGAAAGGTTTGCTCTCTTCGGCTTTCCTCCCTTGAACCCCGCATAGCATGGAGAATCCTTTGGAGAACCAAGAGCCCCCCCCCCCATCAGGAGCTAAAATAGTGGCATCCGCCTCCATTTCTTCACTTGATTCTATAGTCATTTGATTAATCTCCTCAATCTCCTCGATGATGAGTGCCCTCCTATTTGGATAGTCAGCTTGAAAGTGGCTATAGCCTTGACACTTAAAGCATCACTTACCATCAAGCTTTGTTGGGAACTCTTTGACAATCTCCTTGCCTTTATCCTTGCTTTTATCTTCCCTTGGGACAGTCTCGGGCGAATTTGGCTTGAGTGTTTAGCTGTGCATAAGAACCAGGAAAGGCTTCTTGATCTTGGAATGTCTTCCAACTTTGATGGCCAGTTTACACACATCTTTCAAAGGTCCAATAAGGTTATAACTCAACCTTCTTAGCAATGGTAGAATCAAGCTCCCTTAGGAACCTAGCCATGGTATGATGTGGTTTTTTTTCCAAGCCACTCCGAATTTGGAGTTGCTCAAATTGTCTAATGTATTCCTTGACACCCACATCCCTGGCTTAGGAAGGTGACTGTTAGGTAAAGATCATGCCTATAATGATCAAGGAGAAACCGTTTATGCATCAGTTTCTTGAGTTTGGATCAAAATTCGAGACTTGCCTTCCTTGATCCTTCGCCTTTTGATGTTTTCAAACCAAAGAGAGGCATACTTTTTGAGCTTGAGAACAGCAACCTTGAATGCTTTCTCATATGAGTACTCCTTAATATCAAAGAATCGATCCAAGGATTGGATCCATTCAAGATAAAGATCCAGATTTAAACTACCTTCAAACTCAGGAGGGTCAAACTTCATGTCTGTTAAGTCATCTTGGGGCTGTCTAGGAGGTCTTCTTCTCCTCTTTAAGGATTCATCATCTTGGGATGAAGGGAATTTCCCCTTGAGAGCCATGGTGCCTCCTTCTTCCTCTTCATGGATCTTCCCTAAGGCTAGCTAAAACTTTCTCTAATCTGGTGGTTATGGTGGCAACCTCAGTGGATAAGGTTTGGAAGTTTTGTTGGAGCTAGAAGATAGCATTTCCTCTTCCTGACTCACGAGCTTGTTCTAGATTAAGTCCTCTAAGAACTCTTGGTTAGGGAGCATTACTTTCCTCTTCCCCAGACATGGATGGGATTTTAGTAGAGGTTGTTTTTGAGGTACTTAGTTCTTTTGTAGTTAGGATTGTGTTTAGGTCAAGTAGGGTTCTTTGTGAGCTTAAAGGAATGTGGATGGGAGTAGAACCAAATTGCAAATCAATAAAACAGTAAGAGAATCACTAACCAGGTTATGCATTGATACCACTTGGATTCGTGATATTCAGCAAAACTCAAGCAAGGACCTTTGTAATCTAGATGGTGAGCTTAATTGTAGGACAACAACGAAGAATCAATGGATATGAGTTGGATAAAGGGTCAGCCACCACCCAACTGATCATTGAATCCACCCCCTAACTCTAAAAGCAATGCTACCAAGCTAGATTAGAGGAATCTCCTCAGATTAACAACTAAACTAGTTTAGTTAATATGAGTTAAGAGAAAATTGTTTAAACACAAAGCTATGCTTCTTCATTCAGCCAATGTAATGTACAAATAGTAAAGGGAGGACTTTATAAGCTCTACCTAAGCCTTTGTTGCTAAGTATGGAGTTTTCTTTCTATGGAGGAAGCCTCTAATCATGCTTAAACAAACCCGAATACAAAAGCAAGTTTAACTAAGCTAATTATAATTATAAATAGTAAATACATGAGGTTTTAAGCTAAACTCAACCTTGAACATGTTTAATTAGCTCTTAATAGTCTATTTGCCCATGGGAGAGAGAAAAATGGCTGGTGGTGGAGGTTGATTTTCAATCGTCCAATCAACTTGTAAGTTGATCTTTATCTTCTTTCCCATTGGCCAACTTATCTTCCAAGGCTGCAAATCCTCAATGATAATGTTCCTCAGTGTTTTAAGAAGCCAAGAAAGCAAGTAGGCAGGTCACCAAATCCCCCTAATTAGAAACCATCGTAAGTTCAAAACAGTCCATTTAGGCCTAATTAACCTGGCTTAGCACTAAATTTGATCAAGTTCGTTCTCCTACCTATGCTTGACTTAGACCTGATTTTTATGCATAGTTGGACACCTTGGGATGTTAACTGGCACTCTAAGTAGAAAACGGAACCCTAAATCATGCTTAGGTCAGGGATCAATTAGAATATCAAAACGGGTTAAAAAGGAGCTCAAGTTGTACTAGCTAACTATTTAGGCCAAATGAGCAAAATGCCTTGGACTTAGGCCAAAATTGAGTGATTCTTGCAAAAGTATACATCTTAGGGAGTCCAATAAAGTAGGAATTGGCCATAGGATGTGTTAGGATCACCAAGAAGCATGTTGTCCAAAACCATACTTAGTCCTGCATTAGAAAATGAGAACAAGGCTTGAATTTATGAGGCTTGTACTTAGATGCCTTATTCTTCTCTTGCTTGGACAGTACCTTGAGCTTGATTTAGATTAAGGGGACTCTCTATGGTGCCTTGCTCTGCATCTGTGATGTTTACTAATGAACTTTGTGATACAAGATTGGATCTCGAGGAGCCTACTTGAATTTGGTGAATTAAGAGGAGGATTCTACTACTTCAGTGAGACAGCAACTGTGAAGGTATAAGCTAATAAAGTAGACTCTCATATTATATGGCATAATTATCTTGGGAACTTGTCAAATCAAGTTCTTTCTTTGCTTCCTAAAGATCTAGGTGTTAATAATTGTTTTAGAAATAAGAAGGTTGATCCATGTCATGTATGTTTTCATGCAAAGCAAACTCGAAACCAGTTTAATGTTAGTGATAGTGAAAATTTTATCCATTTAAATCATACATTGTGATATATGAGGCTCTTATAGAATTCCCATGGTGGTGCACATTATTTCTAACTATCATAGATATGCTAGTAGGGCGATTTGGATAGATTTAATGACAGAAAAATGGGAAGTGGCTAGTATTATGCAAAATTTGGTTATTATGGTGAAGAATCAATTTGGAAGGAATGTTAAAATTGTTCGCAATGGCAAAGGGCTTGCGTTCAAATCTAGACCAATGCTTCAATTTTGTTCAAAAAAAGAAATTCTTCATTAATCTCGTTGCATTGATACCACTTAACAGAATACTAGGGTAGAGCGGAAACACTGGCATATCTTAAATGTTACTAAGGCACCTTGTTTCCAGGCTCATCTATCTTTGGAGTTCTAGGGTGGATGTGCCTTAACCACTGCCTACCTCATTAGTCAAACCTTAAGCATGATTTTGTAGGCCAAAACCTCTTATGAGGTCCTCTTTGGAGTGAATCGTAGCTATGATCATTTAAAGGTTTTTGGTAGTCTATATTTTGCACATCTAAGGTCAAAACCAAAGGACAACTTCACTCATCAAATTTAAAAGGGTATTTTTATAGGATATCCTTACAGGAAGAATGGTTGGAAAGTCTGTCATTTGAAAACTCATGAAATATTCATAAGTGGGGATGTGGTATTTGATGAACACATTTTTCCATTTGCTTCTGATAGGATGTTGTAAATAGTCAAGCAAATGATGCTCAACTTGGAGGTATCCGAAATTTGGTGATTGATGGGTTAGAAATTTTGAGCATATATGGAAACCCATAGGCTGGGGCATGTGACACGGTGCAGCATAGTGAGGAAGCTAAAACTGGGCCAACTATGGTATAAATTGGGCCAACTCGTGCTGACTTATTTGCTGCCATGCCAATAGGCCGATAGTGTGCTACCCGCTCCTAATAATGTCACTAAAGCTGATCAAATTAAGGGTCAGGGCATCGGCAGACATGGTTTTCTTAACCCTAACCCTATACCCTTAACTATGACTCTGACCCTGTGGGAACTTTGGGATCATCGGATCAGACCTACCTCTCAAACCTTCCCTTTATAGAAAATGAGATTTTTTACTATGTTTATTTTTATTATAAAGTTCAACACTAAACATCATACTGGGCAATAGGCTAAGCGATAATATAATGTTTCAATGAAATGTATCGTAATTACAAACATTCTAATGCATAATTTAGTGGTAAAACTATACTCTAAACATCAGAGATGGAGCGTTAGAAGGTCAAGAGCCAATGAGATTGGGAGAAGTGAACGAGAGGGGGGTGACTAAGAGGAGGTGAGAATGTAGAAAGTGAAAAAGGCTTTGAAAAAAATGAACCCCAAAGTATTTTGTTTTGGTTTTAAATTTTAATTTTTTTTTTTAAAATTAGAGTAGGCGGGTTGGGTTAGAGTGTCAAAATCTTTACTTGTACTCGACCCTTATCATAGTCGGGTACGCTCAATTTGAGGGCAGGGGTGGGTTCAGCACAAAAGAGTCGACGCTGACCCTTCTTTTTTAGGGTCGATCGAGGTGGGTTGAGTGGGACCTCGACCATGATCAAATCAGATTCCACGTGACAGGAAGTAAGGGGGAGATCTGGTGGACGAAGTGAACATTTTACTGGGAATTCTGAGCCTCCTTTCGGCTCAACCAAGAGGTCCACTTGAGAGCGTCGAAGTCCTTACATCTAGAGGATTATGTGTGTTATGGTGGGTGTACTCCCGACCCCTCTCTTCAAACACTCAATTATAAAAGGGTTCCCTAGGTATGCCTTATCCCTTAGTTAATTATATCACATGTAATAAATTCTTTTACATCGACGGAGCTTTCGTAGATGCATTACAAAATTCATAGAGCCTAGGTATTATTAAGCTGCAAAAGACCCATGATGGAGGAAGACTATGGGAGATAGGATTTGGGATCTGGAGGAAAGCCATGCATGGACCATTGAGGACATTTCACCTGGAAAGGAACCTATCAACTGCAAATGTGTTTATAAGGTGAAGTACAAACATGATAGTATTATCGAAAGGTTTAGGGCTCGACTTCTTGTTCGCGGAGATCATTAGTTAGTGGGTTTTGATTTCAGTGAGACTTTTGAGCCAGCAGCCAAAATGAGTACTGTGCAAGCTTTTTTGTTAGTTTTTGCTCTAAAGGTTAGGAACGACATCAAATGGACATCAATAATGTATTTTTACGTTGAGATTTTAACTAGGAAGTTTATATGCCCTTGCTAGCTAGTTTTATGCTGCCTCACCAAACAAAGTCTGCAAACTTCATAAGTCGCTACATGGTTTGCGTAAGTTCCATGTCAATGGTCTGCCAAAATATCTTTCAAGTTAGGTGACTATGGGTTCGTAAGATCTGACACTGATTACTCTCTATTTACTTATTGCAAAGGGAAAATTTTTCTGGCTTTATTTATTGATGTGGATGATATTATACTTGCTGGTAATGATTCTCATGCATTTAAGGGCTTTAAGGAGTATCTTAATTCATGTTTCTACATTAAAGATCTTGGACCCCTCAAGTATTTCCTGGGTATCCAAGTGGCAAGAGGGCCACTTGGTCTCCTTTTATGTCAGCACAAGTCTGCTTTTGAAACTGGGGATGGATGTATTCTTTTAGGTAGCAAACCAATGGATTTCTTCATTGAAGAAAATAATAAACTAGCTTTAGCTACAGGTAAGAATACGGATGGTCCAAGTCAATATCGACATTAGGTAGGATGTATTACCTACCTCACTATTAGTTGTCCGGAGTTTTGTTATGCAGTGCACATTTTGTCTCGTTTATGCAAACTCCGAAAGAGGACCATATAGCTGCACTAATGTAGAATGAAGCAAGAATAAAGAGAAACTGCAAAGGCAAACACCCTATAATCACTAGAAATACGATGAACTGAAATTGTAAGCTGTTAGCAGTTTGGATAGAAAAAGACTGAGCTTAAACTTAGATACAAACCACACCACCAAGCTATGTTCAGGTCCCTTAGGAGTAATCAGGATACAAACACACCACTAGAGGACGACCAAGACTCACTAGATCACCACCTGTGACGGCCAACTACAGGATATGCTAGAGAGAATTCAAGAGGAAAGGAGTTATGCTCAACTTCATTGTTGCTAATTTCCATTACTGAGGTGTCAAGATGATAAGAGATCAAGGCCTATCTAATGATGATTATTGGCAGCAAGTTGCAGCTTGTAATCTTGATAATTACCCGGGCAGTCAGCAAAATACATCAATCAGTAATCCATTAGATCAAAGGGAATTTCCTTTGACTTTGTGCTGGTTAAAAGATGATTCTAGTTGATCTAGTTCTACAACTTTAGGGCATCTTTGATAATATTTTTGACACCTTTGAACATGCTGAAATAAGCCAAAATTGTACTGTAAAACAGAGTCAAAATTAGCTCTCTAAATCGCTACCTGACTAGACTGTAATCTAGGTAGGGTGCTGACTGCTTTGACTGAGTTTGCTGACTGGACCAATGTGTTGGCAGCAAAAGGATGGGTTACTTGTATCATTTATTAGCTGGTATATGTGCTAATAAATGAGCTAAGTTACTCCTAAAAGGATCCAGTACTTACTGAATCAGGTGGCAGATTAGTGACTGCTTAGGTATGCTTGGAAGCTCATTGAAGGTCAGACCTTGGCTTAGAACCTCTTGGACTAATGCTTGAACATTCTGACTTGAGTTGGGTGGTTGAGCTTAGACTCCAGAGGGGTGACCCCCTTCATCCTCTTTTTGTTGAAAATAATTTGACCTCAAATTCTCAAGGGGTACTTCATCATGATAAGGATTCAAGTCAGCCACATTAAAAGTGGTTGAAACCCTATACTCTTCTGGCAGTTCAACCCTATAAGCATTATCATTGATCCTCTCTAAGATCTCAAAAGGGCCATCTGCTCTTGGACTTAACTTGGACTTTCTTTTTTGAGGGAACCTCTTCTTTCTTAGATGAACCTAAATAAGATCTCAGGGTTGGAAGACAACCTTCCTCCTATGCTTGTTGGCTTATGACTGGTGGCATTGCTTTTCTCAATGCTCACTTTGACTTTGTGATGCAGCTCCTGAATCTTCTTCACTCTCTTCTCAGCCTCCACACTTGGCTTTTCTTCAATGGTTCTTGGAATCAGGTCTCTTGGGGTCAAGGGTTCAATGCCATAGACTATCTTAAAAGGGGACATGCTAGTGGATTTATGTAGGGCTCTATTGTAAGCAAATTCTACATGACACATTAGGAGATGCCAAGCCTTAGCATGTGTTCTGATTAAAGCTCTCAAGAGGACCCATAAAGTCCTGTTGGTGACTTCAGTCTAGCTATAGTCGTAGGTGGCATGTAGCGCTAAACTTTAGCTTGGTCCTTAGCTTCTTCCAAAGTGTAAGCTAGAAATGACTAAGGAACTTAGCATCTCTATCTGAAATAATTTATCTAGGGATACCATGGAGCCTTATCACCTCCCCAAACTAGAGCTCAACAACTTGGACTGCATCATTAGTTTTTTTACAGGCTATGAAATGAGCCATCTTTGAAAATCTATCAACCACCATAAAGACAAAGTCTTCCCCCTTTGGGTTCTTGGTAAAGCTAATACAAAATTCATGCTCACATCACTCCAAAGGGCTTGTAGTACTGGAAGTGGAGTGTAGAATTCTTGAGGCAGAGAGTAGCTCTTGGCTACTTGGCAAGTAGCACACCTTCTGATGATATTATGAACATCCTTGGACATGCATAGCCAGTGATAATGCCCCTTGAGCATAGTTGTAGTCTTGTTCTCCCTATATGGCTAGCTAAAGCTCCTCTATGAAACTCCCTGATTAGCAATTCCCTTGTTCCACACTTTGGAACACACAATCTGACCCCTTTGAACCATTCTAAATCAAGTAGTCTCCTTTTGGTTTCTGCTTGTGCTGCTCATACAGATCCCAAAAGTTTTCATCACGCTCATACAAAGTCTTGAGGTGCTCAAAACCAAGAACACTGGTCTTAAGCTAAAATAACAGGAGGTGTCTGCTGGATAGTGCATCTGCTCCTTGGTTAAGGCTACCTGATTTATGTCTGATGGTGAAGTGGAATGACTGAAAGTATTCCACCCACTTAGCATGTCTAGCATAGAGGTTATGTTGTCCCTAGATGTATTTGAGAGCTTCACGATGGCATAAAATTCTTTGTCATATGCTGGGTATTTACTTTTAGAGTGACAAAGCTTCTCTTTGAAAAGACCAAAGGCCTGCCATCTTAAGTCAGAACTTGTAAAGCTTGTCGTGGAGTTACAAATTTAACCACTACTTCGATTTCTAAAAAATATTGATAGCATAGGAAAGTGGGGATCGATCCACGAGGAACGATTATGTCAAAAAGCTAATCTAATCCTAAATAATTTTACTAGTCTAATTGATTGTCTCTTCTTTTTGTATTTCTGAAATAAATCAAATTTAATAAATAAAAATATGGAAAAATAATTAATATTACTCCTAAATATTCTAGATTTAATGCCGAAAATAAAACAGTAAATAGCTATCCTAAATAAACTAGAAAAATAAAAATAGAATAATAACTCAATCTTCTACTAAAAATGAAAACAGAAAATAATAAACAGAAAATTAATATTAAAAATCACAAACAGTGACCTAAACTAATATTCTTCAAGTTTATAAGCTTGTAACTCCAGAATTATATCTAATTAACTTCAGAAAAATTAAAATAAAAATTACTGCAGAAAAATAAAGCAGAAAATTAAATCTGAAATTAGAAAAAAATTAAACTGCACTAATATAAATACAAAATTAATTAATAAAATTACCCACATTTAAGGATATAATTTTATGGACTCAATAATACCAAAAAAACGTGAAATAAATATTAAAAATGCAATATTCAGATTTATTGAAATAAAAAACTGCACATATCCAATTCATGAAATAATTCTGAAAAATTATCAAATAATTTGCAAAAATTCCGAAATTAAATAAAGGCAGATTAGGACACTATATAAACTCTAGGATGGATTGGAACTTGAAAAAAAACGAAAGGAACTATTTTTTTAGCCTAATTTCTAACAAACTGGTAATTAAACGATAAAACAGAATATAAATCAAATCTGAAAATTATAACCACTCTAAAACTCAAAATATATCTAATCTAAAATTACCAAGACACTCCTAAAAGACTATTCTTTTGGGGGGGCAACCGGAATTTATATCAAAGCTAATAATTGAAGAACAAAAATTGACAATCTAAATAAATTAACTAAAAGCAACAAATAATTATCAAAAGATATCAAATTTATGAAAAATACTTAGCATAATCTATATCCACCATGCAAATTAATATTTATCACTAACACACAAATTGATTTCATCCATGAGTTAAACTGTAGAAGACACCAACAAGCGGATCTTCCCCGTTTTTCTTTATATTATAGTTTAATTAGGTCCCGTTCTAATATAGACCCTACTAATTTAATAACCCTTACACCAGCGTAAGAATTTAATCATACTAGAGCATTACGCATTAGAAAAACATCATCTAACGCTTTGTAATCTATTTATTAGCAAATCGATTTAACAAAGACCCATAACGATTACCTAATTAAAAGAGATAGGTTTGAGCCATCCATGATTAATTAGGGTGTTAATGCTTAAAAGACGATAACTTTTACGTATTAAAGCCCTTTAAACTATCATATGAATTCGTATTAAACTAACTGGCATGCATTCTAATTAATATAATACGAATATCATGAACGATAAATATTAATCGCTATAGAATCATGAATGTAAATCAACTGGACAATAAAGCATGAAACTTGTTTCAAAATAATTAATTTAGCATGGTTTCAAATAGATTATACTAAGTACAAGAAAATTACTCACTCATATTAAAATTAAAATCGCAAAATTCACCCAAATAATTCATGTTTAATAATAATGTAAACAACACAAAAAAAGAGAAATAAAGCTCCACTACTTGAAGATGATGATGGGTGCTATGGAGATGGAGCTAGCCGTGGAGAGGTAGTGGCGTGGTATGTTGATGTGTGAAGCTGTGTGTTGAAGCCGTGATGATGATGATATATATATGATGAGGTTGAAGGGGTGTGATGGAAGAGGGTTAGGCGTGTGGTTGGTGAGGAAAGAGGAAGATGGTGATTTTTATGGGTTGTGGCGTGATGTTATGGTTATATGGTGTTGATGGGGAGATTGATGGTGGATGGGGCGTGGAGTGTGTTTTTATAGGGTTAGCCGTGGGTTTCTCTTATTGTGGTGAGGGTGATGGTGATTAGGGTAAGTGAATAGGGTTTTCTTCTTCCTTTCTTTCTTCTCCCTCAAAACTTCTAGCTCTTCTCTAACTCTTGAAACCCTAGCCCAATTAAATAATTATGAAAATAATATTTTTCATAAATTATTATTTTTGGACCGTCTTTATAACCAAGCGTGTAAAACCCGAACTTCGACGTCTTTTCTTCCTTTTTTATTTTATTAATACCTAACCTGAAAAATATATAAAATAAAATAAATTAGATGCAATAATATATATAATATAATCAAAAATAATTATTAAAACCATGCATGATTTTTGACTTAACAGAACTCCCCCAATGCCTACTCCATTGGCATCACATTCAACTTGAAAAACCTTCTTAAAATAAGATAAAACTAGGACTGGTGCTTGAGTTAGCTTGTTCTTGATCTCCTCAAAAGCCTGCTGAGCTTTAGCATTCCACTGAAAAGAACTTCCTCTTATCACCTCTATCACGGGGGCTATGATTGTACTGAAGTTCTTAATAAACCTCCTATAGAATGATGCTAAGCCATGGAAACTTCTCACATCATGGATGCTTCTAGAAATTGGCTAGCTCCTAATAGTTTCTACCTTAGTTTCATCCACCTGGATCCCATTAGCAGAGATTATATACCCCAAAAAAGTGACCTCATCAGTAAGGAAGGCACACTTCTTGAGATTCCCATACAATATCTCCCTTTTCAGAACTTGAATAATTTGTGTGAGATGATCTAGGTGCTTCTTTTCAGTCCTACTATAAATTAGGATGTCATCAAAATAGACAACCATAAATCTACCAATGAAAGGCTTAAAGACTTGGTTCATCAGCCTCATGAATGTACTAGGGGTATTAGACAGGCCAAAAGGCATGACTAACCATCATAAAAAACTCCCTTTGTCTTAAAGGCAGTCTTCCACTCATCCCCTTCTCTGATTCTGATATGATAATAGCCACTCCTTAGATCAATCTTTGAGAACACCCTTGAGCCATAAAGTTCATCCAACATGTTGTCCAATCTGGGGATTGGATGCCTATAGTTGATGGTTATTTTATTGATAGTACTCTACTATCAACACACATCCTCATGCTCCTATCTTTCTTAGAAACAAGTAAAGATGGTACAACACAAGGACTAAGGCTTTCTCTGACCATCCCTTTGGCTAACATCTCTTTAACATACCTTTTCACTTCTTAAGTGTCCCTGGGGTTCATTCTGTAGGCTAATTTGTTAGGCAAAATAGCTCATGGGATTAGCTCAATATGGTGTTAGATTGATCTTTTAGGGAGTAGGTCTGACGGGATTTCTTCTAGAAATACACAAGCATACTGGTCAAGGATGACTTTGTCTTGTGGAGGTATGGTTGGGGTCTCAGCTAGGTCTAAACTGGCCTACAAAATCTAGTTCTTGAAAGGCCTGGACTCATACTATGAAGCCTTAAGGTTAGAGTCCACTATGGTTAGGAGTTTTTATATGGGCTGATAAAGTTTGAGGGGTTTGTGTTTAGGTACCTGATGTGGGGCTACTGGGAAAAGGGTTATTTTCTTACCATCCTTGTTAAATGAGTAAGTGTTCAAGTAACCATCATGGGTTACTCTTCTGTCAAAGAGCCATGGCCTTCCCAACAGTATATGACATACATTCATAGGGATTATGTCACACTAAACTTCATCATAGTAGTTATTTCCAATTGGTGGAGGCTACATTGAGCAGCTATCACTGTTAATGATCAAGGAGAAAACCTTACCTTGAACAGTGCACCTGCTATGGAAGATGTTCTCCCTCTGCTTATCTTTGTCACTTCTCTGGGCAATGAGAGTTGCTTTGATTAGCAACATCTCTCCCTCATCAGGTACAACAATGACCTCCTCTCCCTCTTGCTCCTCCATCAAATAGGTCTCTTTATCATCCCCTAGCTCCTCTTCCTTGGTAGCCTGATATTTAGCCAAGGTGATAAGTCTACTATTAGGACATTCAGAGGCTATATGCCCCAATCCATGACATTTGAGACACCTTCTGTTGGTAACATGGATTGGTGGGGGCTTATTTTATGGAGAAGGGGTTTTAGGAGCAATTTAGGATGAGGTACTATTGGGTTTAGGTGTTAGTTGGATGGTCCCCTTGTTGTCAGGTTGGGTTTTGCAAGAAGGTTTGGGTGGCTCTTTTTTTGACTACCTTGGCTTTCTTTTGCTGCTCAATTCTATGAGCTAACACACAAACATCCTCAAATATAGTATATTGTTGTAGCTCAACAACATGAGAATACCTAGGGTCTAGTACACTAAGGTACCTCACGATGGTCTAATCCTTAGGTTCTTGTAAATCACACTTAATCAAGAGCTTCTCAAACTCTTGAGTATATTCTTTAACAGACATGCTACCTTGAACTAACCTATGCAGCTGAGAGTAGTTATCCAGAATATAAGAAGGGGGAAGAAACCTATTTTTGAGCTTATACTTCTTCTTGGCCTAACTTCTAATCTTGCTTTTTCCATTCTTTGCTCTCTTAGCACACAGGTTAGTCCACCAAAGAGAGGCATACTTACTTAGCCTTAGGGCCACCAACTTGACCTTCTTGGCTTCTGGAATGTCTTTGTGGTCAAAGACCCTCTCAACTATGTGTAACAAGTCAAGAAACTCATTAAGCTCAAATCTTCTTGCAAACTGTGGAATTTCTATCTTAATGCTAAAACTAGTCCACTTGTGATGGTGTCTTCTACCTCTTCTATGCCTTGGTTCTTAATCATCTTCACTAGAGGTGGCACAGGGATTCCCATGGCTATCAGGTTTTCCATGTGAATGGCCATAAGAGCTTGTTGAGTCTGAATGTAAAGCTCTTCTATTGTTCTTAAGGGACTCCCCAAGCTGTTTCTTGAGATTCTCATTCTATTTCTCAAGATGCTTATAATTTTTCATCAAAGCCTCAAACTTCTCCTTTAAGGTCACACTGTTGCTCTTCTTGCTTGTTCTGAGAACTAGGTTATTTGTGAGCTATGTATGTGGGTCAAAGGGTTAGGTTTTTGGCTAAGGTTTAGGCCTAGGAGAGTAGCCTAAGTTCTGATACCAAATATAATGCAGAATGAAGTAAGAACAAAGAGAAACTGCAAAGGCAAACACCCTGCAAACATTGGAAATACTATGAATTGAAACTGTAAGCTGCTAGCAATTTGGATAGTAAGAGACTAAGCTTAAACTTTGGTACAGGCCATACCACTAAGCTAAGTTTAAGGACCTTGAGGGTAATCTAGATACAGACACACCACCAGAGGACTACTAAAACTCACTAGATCACCACCTGTAATGGCCAACTACAGGATAAGCTAGAGAGAATTTGAGAGGAAAGGACCTATGTTCAACTTCATTAATTCAACAACTGAGTAATACATTGCAAAATATGGCCTTTTAAACTCAACCACACCCCCTTTCTAGACACACCACCAGAGGACTACCAAGACTTACTAGATTACTAAGTTTCTGCTTGATCTTTGACACCTATCTTTGTTGCTAATTTCCATTACTGAAGTGTCAAGATGATAAGAGATCAAGGCCTAGCTAATGATGATTCTTAGCAGCAAGTTATGGCTTCTAATCTTGATAATTACATGGGAAGTCAGCAAACTATAACAACAAGTAATCCATTGGATTAAAAGGAATTTTTGTTGACTTTGTGCCGGTTAAAAGTTGATGCTAGTTGATCTAGTTCTGTAACTTTAGAGCCATCTTTGATAATATTTTTGACACCTTTAAACATGCTGAAACGGGCCAAAAGTCTACTGTAAAATGGAGTCAAAAATGACTCTCTAAAACACTGCCTGACTCGACAGTAATTTGGGCAGCATGCTGATTGCTCTGACTAAGTTAACTGGCTGGACCAATGTCTTGGCAGCAAAGGGTGGGTAACTTGTATCATTTATTTGCTGGTATGTGTGCTATAAGCTAAGTTACTCCCAAAAAGGATGCAGTACTCACTGAATCAGTTAGCATATCAGAGACTATGTAGGCATGCTTGGAAGCTCATTGAAGCTAAGACCTTGGCTTAGAACCTCTTAGACCAATGCTTACACATTCTAACTTGAGTTAGGTTGCTGAACTTAGACTCTAGAGGGGTGACGCCCATCATGCACCCTGCCAAGTTCTACAATATGTAAAAGCCACACTTGGTCTTAGTATTCTGCTACAGTCCTATAGCAATCTTCGGGTACATATCTATTGTCATACTGTGCAAAAGAATTACAGATATGATGTCAGAAGGTGAAATTAACTTTGATTATGGTATTGAGACTTTTGTGGTTGCAAATTTAAACTAAAGAACTTAAAAACCCTTGAATAAGTTTTCCGTTGCACGAAGAATAGATACCCATCCCTGATCTTTCCACATGACTCATAGGATTCAAGAAATATATAGCTAATATTGAGCCTACCAAAGTTCCATCACTCTTTATGTGACATTCAATTGCTATTGTCAAAAAAAAAAAAAAAAGAACTTATTGAGAAGGTCCTCAAGGATCAAACTGAATACTACTAAGATAAAGAAGGCACAACACCTTTATTTGCTATGAATATTTGACAATTGGCATCCGATTAGTGAAGTGAAGTGCAGTTATTAGAAGGGAAATTTACAGGAGGGTTACTACTTAACTGACCTTCAATTGAGTCATTATTTTCCTAACAAAGTAATGTTGGTTTTGGAGGGAAATTAAGTTAGCTGTAAAGACAATTGATAGTTGAATTACTAAATTACCCTTAGTAATAATGTAAGAGTTTGAGTTAAAGGAGAGGTTCTTTGAGAAGATCTGGAATTCACTTGGGGTTTATGCATTGCTCCTTTTCTCTCTCTACCCATCTCATTCATTGGGTTAGGTGTTCATCCCACTGTTTCTCTCTCTATCTATCTCAGGTTTTGCTCCTCCTCCCCTCTTTACCTTTGTAGTCATTGAGTGAAACGGTAGGAATTAAAAGCTTTTAGTATCGATCTGATAATGGATGAGAGGAATGGGTGAGATAAGGTACATCGTTGTTCTAGTGAGGAGGAGTAGGCGGACGACGTAACAGAGTTCTTGTGTCTGTTATAGTTAAAGATGAACAGTGAAGCTGACGTAGGAAGGAATGGGAACATCGCATATGGGTAAATGCTAGCAACTTGCTGGGTAAACAACAGGCATGTCATAGCTGGTCATAGATGTCAGAAAATGGTTAGTAAAATGAGCTTGTTATCATTCCTATTATTGTTGTGCATAGTAATTTTTAGGGTATTTATGTATGTCATCATGTTCTTGACTATTTACCAGGGTAATAGAATTATTATTGTTGTGTAATCAAAATTGTATGGAAATGTTAATGTCAATGGAAAAGTTATGAGGCATGCAACAGTATCCTCATGGGGATAGTATAAGATGTTGTAAAATAGGCGATATTGGTATGACTGGGTTATGATGTTGGTGGAAAACCCTGAAACAAGAAGTTGTAACCCGGGGGTATGTTCAATAAATACCATGGTAGATATAGTTTAGTAACTGGGTAAACCGAGGCCTGTAGCAGTGGGGACTATTTAAGCAACTTGTGTGAACTAAATGAGGCACTATTATGAGCTGACAAAATGCTTATATCTTATGACATGCAGGACAATTGTAAAGGCACAGATGTTAATGCGATTGAGTGATATAGAAAGAGATCAAAGGTAATGTTGTGACGTGTATGTAAAATGAATGTAGACGGTGCCGGTGCAGAGCACGATGGGAGGGGGGAAGAACTAGTTGTATATGTTTTGTGGGGGCTGTTGAAGGACGATGGAGATGGAAAAGTAACCTACGAGAGAGGGTCAAAAAATGTATGCTAGTAAAGGAGAGAACGAGGGTGAAGAAGGTGGGAAGAATGGTGAAGGAGACTGTAGGTGATGATTTGTTAGAACAAAAAGTATGATATAGTTTGAAACATGATAGGCAAATGTTAATGTCGGTGCAAATGATCTGTATACCCAAGTGGACATGTTACAAGTGGAGCCCCTTTTCCTGGGCATAACAGATAGTGGGGTCTTTTGTTTACCAGCATTTTCATAGCCGTACACCAAAGTGTACATCTTATAAGTGTTTGGTAAACAAGTAGAGGAGTAGTTATATGAAACCCCTTTCCCTTCATGGAAGGAACTAGTTAGTAAGAAAATACCAATATTATGAAATAAATTGGTGTGTTTGTTTGATGATGATTGTGTTTATCTTATGTGATATACAAGAGATGACAAGGGAGAGTCGTTGTGCAAGAAAAGAGTGTGAACGGCTTAATAAAGAAGTTACGTATGTGGGTGAAGGCAATGCAAGCAATGATGATGATCGTTGTGGTTCTGCGTCGTTCAAGGTGGGAATGGGAAAATTCCACCAACAGTATATCAATGTCGTTGGAAAATGAGGCAAGTTCTAGTAGCAGTGATGCGATACATTCGAAAAAGGTGCATGATAAGGTGTTAACCCCAGCAGAAGGAATGTGAGGTGAAGTCATAAATTATTGAAGGTGATCAGCTATGCGGTGAAGAGGGCAAGAGGAAGGATTGAAAAATTTCATATCCGAGGTAATGAGACATATCATATTTACCAGGTTTTTGTTTATATACTACTACGGTACAGTATTCCATGATTTTTGGTAAACGTAAAATGTGTCAAATGGGTTACGTGTACATTGATTAAGGGGTGTGGCATGTAACCTTCAGAAAGTTTGTATTCAACCAAATTGGATGGTTCAAAAGGAAAATTTATGGCCGCAACTACTTCTTTAATATAGTGAAAGTGACATTACGATAATCCTTAGTGAATAATATTTCTCTATCTCAAATTACTTTTAAAGTTATGCATTCCATGGCTTCAATATTGAGGTTGGTGTGGAATGGTTGGATGCATTAAATATTGCGGTTAACAAGTCTAGGTACAGGTTTCAATTATACAGTGCAAATGTGGATTCAATTATCTATTTCATATCGGCCAATGGGTATGAAATTTATTTTTAGATTCCTAATCTTAATTTCCATAACCAAATACAGCCTCTCATCAAACTCCTCCTCCTAGAAAACAATGTCATCTTCATAATACTGGAAATATCTTGTTTACCTTCATTTCCACAACATATTGTCCTGGTAAATGAAAACATGAATTGTGGTAAATAGAAACTTTGCTGCATAACTTTCCTACACATTGAAAGTCATGTTAGCAACATATCATGACTAACAACACATTATGTTATACACTAACAATAGTTGACTTATTATCGTAGGCAGGCATCTCGTTTAACGAAGTCATTCTATGTGGATGCAAATAACTCAACAAATAAATTGACTACTCTCCTTAATGCTTGGCATATTTGCTAACATGAAAAGATTTATTACAACAGTTGAACTACCTGTACAACTTCATCCAACAATGGTACACACCAAGGGGCACATTCGCACACACTATCCATGCACACCAAGGCATATGGTAGGTATACTAGGTTCTCAGTCATTGTGTACCACAGTGAACATGGCACTTGGGTTGGGTCAACAACGATGTTGGGTGCAACTAGTGGACTCGTAAAAAATTACATTGTTGCTGACGACGTGAACATCATCCTAACATGTTGGTTCTATAGAGACACACCTGTCATTGTCCCCAACTCAAGCAACAAAGACCATAATGACATACAGTTACTGCATTCATATCATTTTAGGGTAACAACTATGTATGCTAATAAAAAAACTTTATTCAAACGAGCAACTTTTGCACCCAACAATCACGTTCTACTTGTGTTTGCCCCATATGAACCATCTAACAAATTTTCTACTTACAAAACATCACCTTCGAAGCTTGCATCAAAATAAGTTCGGCGATTACGACATGTCCTCCTTGTATGTCCAACTTTGTGGCATTCTGAGTATCTGTGAGCTTTCATGCCCTAGAATTGAAACTCTCTTCGCTTCGTACAGTCATCAACTTTTTCCCATATCATGCATTTTCATCAGGTTGACAAGCTGGTTATATATGCAATGTTGGGCTGGAGCCTTTATATATTGGATGCACATAATCATATACCATAAGATGGCCTGACTTGTCACAACTATAACATGACAACAAGGAAGTACCAACATTTGCCATTGCCTACAAGTGCAAGTGTTTTGACTTAACTTGACCACTAATTTAGCGTTGTTAGTCACCTCCACATTGTACATCCCTAACATGATGTTATACCGCTTAACAACAAGGATCTTCAGGTTCTACTCCCCTAACATGATGTTGTATCGCATCAATGTCCGTGTCTTCGCAATTGCCCTTTATGATATAAGCATTTTGTGAGCGCATATAATAGTGTCTTATTTAGTTCACACAAGTTGCTTAAATAGTCCCCACCGCTATAGCCCTTGGTTTACCCAATTATTAAACTCTCTCTACCATGGTATATATTGAATGTACCCCAAGTTCACAAGTTCCTGCTTCTGGGCTTTCCAGCAACATCATAACTCAATCATAACAACATCACTTATTTTACGACATTTTATACTGTCCCCCCGAGGACACTATTGTGTACCCCATAACTTTTCCACTGACATTATCATTGTCATACATAACTCTATAAACCTTGCCATAGCACTAAAACTTTTTTTTAAAAAAATGAATGCCTTCCCTCATACCATTACGGTGTACTACCCTTACTACATTTCCATACAATTTTGATTACACAACAACAACAATTCTATTACCTTGGTAAACACTCAAGAACATGATGACATATATAAATACCCAAATAATTACTATTCATAACAATAATAGGAATGACAATAAGCTTATTTCACTAAATATTTTCTGACATTTATGATCAGCGGACATACCTATTGTTTACCCAACAAGTTGCTGGCGTTTACACATATGAGATGTTCCCATTTCTTTCTCCATCAGCTTCACTGGTCACCTTCAACTGCAACAGACACAAGAACTGTGTTACATCGTTCGTCTACTCCTCACTGGAACAATGATGTACCTTATCTCACCCATTCCTCTCATCCATTATCAAATCGGTACTGAAAGCTTTTAATTTCTACCGTTTCCCTTAGCGACTACAAAGATAGAGAGAGGAGGAGTAGCAACACCTGAGATAGATAGAGAGAGAAAGAGAGGAATGAACACCTAAGTCGGTGAATGAGATGGATAGAGAGAGAAAAAGAGCAACGCACAAACCCCAAGTGAATTCTCGTCTCAGAGAACCTCTCCTTCAACTACACTCTTAAATTATTACTAAGGGTAAGTTAGTAATTCAACTATCAATTGTCTTTTCAGCCAATTTGATTTCCCTCCAAAACTAACATTACTTTGTTATGAAAATAATGACTTAGCTGAGGGTGAGTTAAGCAGTGACCTTCTGTAAACTTCCCTTATTCGAAAACGAATTGATAAAGCACGCCAACAATTGAAAAATAATTGCCACACTAGCCAAGTGGCTAATGAATAACTAGGAATTTAGGCTGAACTAGATTTGACCTTGATGTGAGATCCAATTTGACTTTACTTCTGACGGATATAAATTTTTGTTGATTATTGTGTAAGACTAATTCATATAGCATTCAAATGAGCCTAATTGGACATGATAAAAATTTACCTGATCCAAAAATTCAGTATTAAAAGGCTCCATAAGTTTTGGTTTTGAACATGATTTTTTTTGATCCAAATGTAAAACAAACCAAACTCAAAAAATTCACAAATTATTGAGTCAAACTCGACCCTAACCTGAATCCGCCCATTTGATCCAAATATTATATTCTTATTTCTAGATTTTTCTTTATTTTTTCCTGCATAACAATAATGGTTCTTCATCATATTGGATTATTTAGAGAGACATTATATAATTATCACATCTCTCCGCAAATTAAATAATAGTAACTTTTCTTTCACAATTATATTCCCATAAAATAACATCATACACAATTTTTGAAGTGGCAGTGTGGAACAATTTTTTAAAATGGGCATGAAATAGCATGGACTAAGTACCTAATTTTAAGAAAGTTTATTCAGAACGAGAAAAATATTAAAAATAAGCAAGTCATATCATTAAATTTGTAGCAAAATAAATATGTCCCATCATATTTTAAATAATATTATTATATAATAATCTAAAACTTTGATGCCATAATTAAAAGATAATTTTAATATCTTCCGATTCTCTCATATCATTTCATTTGCTTTCTGTTCTAATTAGTTTAGAACTATGATGGTAATAGTGTTGGGCAATGAGCCAATCCACACTTGCATTAGTATATATCAACACACTAATAAAATGTACTTCATTAAGTAATGGTAAGTCAATTAACCAAAACATCAGATTATTGAATGAGTTATTAGCAGACCGACCCGTTAACATGCTTTAGAAAAGTTGGACCATAAATGCCCCAGCCAATTATTAACGTTATTTTAATTACAGACCATTCTACCCAACTCAAAGTGCACTCAACTCCTTACCTACCTGTATATAACGTTCACATATCAAAACAAAAAGTTCAAATATTTTTAATATTATTTCAAAAAATTACAATTAAGTGCTTTTTCACTAAATATGGATAATTTATTGATAAATATGAAAATTTTTTAATTTTGACAAAGAGAGAAATAACTTACAAAAAAGGTACTCTAAACCTATTGGATTGGTCCGAAACCTGCAAATCCGAAACATACCTGCTTGTATTTTTCCTGAACCAAAAATACACCTGGCCTGTATTTTTCCTGAGCCTATATACACTTGATCTGTATTTAACTCCGTTCAAACTGACAAACCTAAGGCTTACTTTATTATTGGATTTTTGCTTGACCTAATTATGTTGTACTTATATATTGTGACTTGTTAAAATGAGCGACTCATACCCTCACAGGCTGAGACTAACTCTTTACACAGTGAGGCCTGCATCTCGTGCCTAAGAAAAACTATTCAGCACATGCGTCTTTCCATGCTAACGATAAGACAAGATATTTAAAAGTGTCTTGCAGCAAAACAAATATCAACACTCTTCTAGTTAATGCTCATGATATGTTAGAGATAATGCTCATATTGAAACTTTGACTACTGTAAGTTGCCTGTGAATGGAACAGAGAAGATCATGAATATGCTGGTTCCTAGTAATAATGGATCATTTATATGTCCTTTCGTCAACATAATTGGCTAGTCTGATTCTTTTTCTAAATTCATTTTTTTATGGTTTAGATTTCTAGAATTTCTACATTTTGTGTGATTAAGTATGGCAGTTTCCGCTTATATGCATTTATGTTTCGTACTATGAGCACGTATAACTCATGTCACATATGAGTAGCTGTTTTTTCTAAGGATGGGTGCATATACTTCCCACCAGAAGAATTATTTTCTGTGATGTATATCTTCTTTAGAAGAGTGTGCATCTTTGAATTTTGTGGTGACCTAAATGACCAGACGATAACAACATATGACATTCATAGACTGGCCTAATTCCTTAGAAAAGTGTGCATCTTTGAATTTTGTGGTGACCTAAAATTTATAAGATCAACCATATATAATTGAGTAGACTAGTTTGAAGATGAGGTTAAATTCCTCTTTTTTTAGTATATGTAATTGTGTTTTGGTTCACATCAATTGTAGTTTAATCTCTGTTGGAACATGGACATAAAAATGTACGCTAAATATAAAATTATATCTGGCTTATGCTACTAGATTGCTCAAATGTTATTTTTTTTTGGGTTGTTTTCATGTTCCATAAAATTGAGGATATGAAATGAAGTGTCATTTTCTTCATTCACTGAATCGTCAAGTCTTAAAATTGTATTCAATTAAGTATATATCTACAACGAAAAAGGCCTCTTGCAATGGGCGAATACCACTGTAATAGGGCATAGAATTGTTGCCACAAACCTATGGCAACGGTTTTGTAGGCGCCACAATAGATCTTAGGCAACGGTTTTTGATTTTAGCAATGGTTCAATTAAAAAAAACGATTTCATAACTTTTACGATTTTAGAGTTTTGTGACCGCAATGTTGTATGCTCTACTGCAACAGTTCCTAACTGTTACAGTAATACCTTGGCATATCTAACTACATTCTCTCAATATTAAATAAATGTTAAAGCTTAAATAATAAGCTGCAAAGTCATATACCTTAATACTCTCAAAGAAATTTCATTGCAAACATGAGTAACACCCTTTACTTGTCTTGAAATAGGAAAAACTTATATTCTTTAACAATTTCATCATATATACACACACACACCCTAAACACTTGTCACTACACCAAAAAACCAACCCAATTCTATAAAAAAGGTAAACCAAGATCTTCTCTAGAGCATATTCCACCGTATTCTGCGCGCCATGCATCTACAAGTCCTCAACCAAATATTGTGTCATGTACATAAACAAACGGAAAGAAATGAAAATATTAAACAAAATAACCATGAGGAGAAACTAAGAATATGTCAAAAAGGCGATTCTATAAGAACATTACCCTGATAAACACCGAAACAAATTTCCATCAAACTTTTAGACTATGAGGTGGAAGATGTACTTTTACTACTATTTTTTGGCTATTATATGATTCAAAAAAAATGACTACTATTAAGTTTAATTTAATAAGAAAAAAGGACTACTATTATATGATTCAAAAAAAAAAGACTACTATTAAGTTTAATTTAATAAGAAAAAAGGACATACTTGTTAGTCAGTATCTACATAACTAAACTGGGTACATTCATAACACATGCAACAACAACCATTCAACCATTCTAGCATAATAACCATTGACACTTCTCAATACTTATAAAAACAAAACTTGATAAATTCACCAATGACTCTATGTTTTCAATAACACAATAAAAGTTATTAATCCCTAAAGAAAACAATAACAGTTACGTAAACAGAAACAAAGCGTAACCATGCAGTTAGAAGAATCTTTCACATTGTTAATTCAACCAACTAATTATTTGCTAGAACATGGTAGCCACACATATCTATTAATTAATTAACTCGCAAGCAAATTTTTTGATGAGAAAGTTACCTTGGACATAATTGAACTCTTGCAATATTTATTTTGACTTTCAATTGCAACTAACTATAATTAATGGTACAAAACATGATTGCTACTAATTACAAAAAATGTAACATAAGGAGGGGGGCATAAGATAGCAAAGGCTAACATGCTTCTGAAGGCAACTTCAAACAAAGTGACACAAACAAGTAGCAGTCTAGGCTTGTTTTCATTCTGCTTAGATTAGTTGCGCGCATTACCTTGTTACATTGAGCACTTAAACATTCTCACAAGCAAATGAAAGTATTAATTGTACATGAGTACCACCTCTAAAAACCTATAAGACCATAATCAATAAGGAACATAAAAGTTCAATAGGATGCGTGTAGAATAACATTATCATCTAGGTACAAAAGCCAAATCATCCCACTTCTTTTCTCTATTAAATTCCCATTATCATTGTTTCTATATTTTCATTATACCGTCCATGCTGTCAGTTTGTAACTTAGAGCACATAGTGGGCAAAAATACACATTTTTTTATTACAACTGGGTGGGCAAAAGTACGCATTTTATTACATACAACCAGGTGGACATCTCAATTGTCCACCTGGGCCCACCACCAACCGTTTTCAGTCCAGCAACTGCCCCTTAAAAAAAAAAATTCATACTTCTCAATTTTTTGAATTTGCGGTTTTCATTCTCCCCATTCTCCCACTGATCTATGCTCGCTGCTTCGATTGCTTTTGCATTCAGCAATTACTGAATAGCTGGGTTTGATCTTAACATTGCTATTGATGTTTCTTCATCAAACGTGAATTCTTCGTCAGGTTTGATAGCGTTTTTTGGATCTCTATTTTCGTTTTCGGATTCGGAAGTTATATGCGTTAGTTTTGGGTTTTGAAGTGTTAATTTCGAGTTGTTTGAACTGGATTGCATTCATTGTTATGTTACTGTGTTCTGAAAATATAATGCAATTGTTGGTTTGATTATATAGTTCATGTATACGATTTGTTGTTCTGCATTTTGACAGAATGCTTGGTTGGTGTTTTGAGTTGTATGTTGTGTTAATTCCGGTTAAGATACAAGTATACAATGTTTTTGGTTTAATTCTTGAATATACTTCGTTGATGTGAATTTTGGTTGGTGACATATGAGAAACGATGGCTTACCGTTATGAGTTGTGTACTCACTAAATATAGTCGTTGGTTCACTAAAGGTATATATTTTGCTCATTATAAAGAATATGTTGCCTTCTACTACAGAGCAGTTTTTTGCTCACTAAAAGAAACGTTTGGTTCACTAGGATTGAACTCTGTGCTCACTGATTTTGTATTATAGCTCACCACAAATGTTATGGTTGTTTTTCCAGATGATATTTTTATTATTGCTATATACATATGAGAAATAACAGCTCACCAATATGAGTTATATGCTCATTAAATATAGTCATTGGCTTACTAAAGAAATACATTTAGCTCATTGGAATTCAGCTTGTATTCAGCAATCATTTATCAGTTTCTCTGCTCACCAAATGTAATCACTATATTCAACCTTATGCCTATCATGGAAAACAATAGCTCACTATAATCAGTATAGGTCACTATAAAAAATTTATTGCCTTCCACTACACTACATAGCACTTTCTGCTCACTAACACAAACGTTTGGCTCACTAGAATGAAGATTGTGCTCACCAATTATATACAGCTCACCATAAAAATCATGTTGTTTTTACAGATGATACTTCATTTTCATATCTACATTAGATAGTTCTATTGCTCAGACTGTTGATGTTGATAATTATGTTAGGATTTTGTGTAATCCTATTAGTGGTTCAAAGGGCAAAGGTGTGGCTTCTGATGATGGTAATGTTGTTGGTGGTGTATCTAATTATGTTGTGATTAATAAGGAGAAATGTGTAGATGATGATGAATGTGTTGTTAAAGTGAAGAAATCTGATTAATCAGAGTTGATTGGTAAAAGGGTTAGTTCTATAGATGCAGCATTTGAGGTATACAATGAGTATGCTTTCTGTAAGGGTTCTTCCATTAGGTGTGACAAGTTGCGAAGGATAGAGGGTTCATAAGAGGTTCGTTCAAGGGAGTTTTGTTGTAGCAAATAAGGTGTTAAAAGGTGTCCTGGAAGACATTTACAAAACGGAGCCAGAGGTGTAATTGTAAGGCTAGGGCTATATTTTACATTGAACCTAATGGGGAATGGGTAAGAAGTATGAAATGGTTCATAATCATGAATTGCTTTTAGAAGATGAGGTGCATAAGTTGAGGTCACATAAAAAACTCGAGAAAGCTTATGTAGACTTTTTCCAAAAGATGAAAAGAAATGGTATGAAAGTTTTACATGCTTATCGGCTTCTAAGAAATGAGGTCGGGGGCTCACCATTACTCGGTTTTAGTGAAAGGGATGCGTATAATATTATTGCAAATGAAGTCAAGAGGACTTTAGATGGGGGCGATGCCAATCATTTGATGTGTGTTTTAGAATCTAGGTGTGTCAACGAGCAAGATTTTTTTATAAGTTTAAATTGGACAAGGATGATTGTCTGATGAGCTTCTTTTGGATAGATTCACAAATGAAATGTGATTACTTATTATTTGGTGATCTCCTTGTATTTAACACGATATATAGGACCAACCATTATGAGATGATATGCGCACCTTTTATTTGTATGAATCATCATGTGTAACGCCCCGCCGCCGCTGCCCGAGGGGCGGCGGGCGCGCTACCGCCGTGGACGCTCGCTTAGGAGCATCTACAAGGCTCTATAATCTTAACCAACTTATTGATAGCAGCGGAAGCTCTAATCACAGTCTAACGAAAGTTCGGGCTGGTAATTCTAAAACATACATTGCATATATACTTAAACCATATACAAAAAAAGTTCTTAAATATGCCTCATCCCAAAATGTACATCCATACTTGTACTTATAAACATAATCATAGCATAAACATATAGCGAGGCCTGCATTCCCAACTAGATTCTTCAAAAGTGTTCCACAACTGGCTAGCTTTCTTAATGCTCTTAGGATCCATTTTTCCTTCACAACCTGAAAAATGGTGAGGTCATGAGCTCCTCGAGCCTAGTGAATAACCCTTACCTTCCTCGTTGTCACACTTTGCACATTAACCGGTTAACACATAATCATACAGTATAGTTAACTTATGACATATGGACAGAACATATCATATGACATGAATAAGGTGACATAAGAACATTCATATGCTTCAAGAACCAAAATAAATTCATACCCTCCATATCTTATATGTTCACAAATACACACAATATATTTATGTAATGGAACGGCAATTAGAGTAGCTTAGTCGTACTTGTCCCATACCAGGTACGATTCAAGGATTCTCGTTTTCACTTAAATCCTTAAACAAACTCTGCTGTTAGTTTATTCACTAAACTAACCATGATTGTCCCATACCAATCATGTTCTTTAGGCTCATAGTTCTCACTAGAGTCCAAAAGAAAGCAAAATCTACTAAGCAATCTAACGGCCCGCCCGTAACCATAATTGGCATATACATCAAAGTAACTTTATCACAAAAGTTCACATAAACACATAATATGTATATTATAACATGCTTATCAATCACAAGCTCATAGATATTTTGAATGAACTTTCAAATCCAAATCTAAAAGCAAAATCCAAAACTAAGATCAAAATCAATTCAGATCCAAAAGGATTTCCATATCATAACTAAAGTCCAAGTCCAAGGCAATTACCATTTTCATAACATATCCAAAGTTCACATCCAATTCCAAAGCCAATTTCACAACACATCACATATTCTTAACTGAATGCAAAACTTTTAGTTTAGGGGAAATCAACTCATGGCTCACACAAAGAACCATCACAACGCAGGGGTGACAAACACATCCTGGTGGCCCAGCTACGGCTCAAATATATGGTACCAACCAATGGTGGACCAGCCGCAACTCATTCATATAGTTCCAACTAGGCACCCAACACTCTGAAGGACGCGAACTGCCCACAACACAAACCATGGAATCGCATTCATATCCTAGTAAGTTGAGGTCGAAACCCTCCTCACTAGGGACCCACATGGCTCACACACAAACATAAGGTCGACATTCATATCCCAGGGGATTGGTTATAACCTTTCCCACTAGGCGACCTGAACATAACGGCAGTCACTACTATGGTCATAGCTCTAGAACGCTCTGTAATAGCTTTAGACAAGACACGAACCTCATTCCCCAAAAACGTAACTTAATAAAATCATATAATCACATTTTTATTTTCAAAGAAATTCAATTCCACAATTGTAACAAGAACATAAGCGAAATAGAGCATACTTCAACTCAAAATACCTTTCATAATTTTCCCAAACTTCATCACACAATCAGAATTCTTAAGAAGCTCAACAATGGCCTTTTCATATCCAATTTATGGATTAAACATACAAATAACACATAATTACACCAAATAAGGTACTTTAACTCAAAAATTCATAACTCACAGCATACACATCCAATCTTCACCAAATTTTGCAGGAAGTTGAAAAATAACATATAGATTCTAACGTATTAATTTCATGATTTTTGTCCAGTCCAATCATTCCTAGAAATTCAAATAGTCAGCCAAAATACTCAAAATTCTGTGAATTAAACTCAAAAATTCATAACTTTTAATATGCACAACCAAAATTCACAACAATTTACCAGAGAACACCAAATACCACGAGGAAGCTACAGTATTATTTTGATAATTTTTCTCCAAGCATATCCTTCAAAACAAAATTAAAACAGTAACCGAACTCAAGTACCAAAACAGGGCAGTCCCAATCAAAAATTCATAACTCCTAAAATACACATCCAAAATTCATAAAACTTTACAGCACATTTCCAGACATTATCCGAATTCTACAATAAAATTTTCATGATTTTTCTCCAACCCAATATCTCACAGTAATTTAAAATATCAACCGAATTTCAGCATGATGGTGCAGGGCAGATTCGCTCAAAAATGCATAACTTATAAAATACATATCTAAAATTCATGAAAATTTACCAGAAGTTGCCTAATATCCTGGGTAACCTACAGAAAAAATTTCAGGATTTTTTGAGCTGCCAGTAATTCACAAAACATCAAACAGTAGCAGACCTGTGCAAAATCCGAAAATTCAACACTTATGCTTCAATTCTCTTGTTCATCCAATACCAATAATCAATCCAAAAATCCATCATTTAACATGTAATTGGATGAATTCACAACATACCCAACAACTCACAACCCCCTAATCAATCCAAAAAGCATAATTAAACGAGAAACTTTAGGGGTGAGTTTCTATCAATCGAAGATTATTTTCTAATCTATCAAACCCTAAAAACATCAACTTCAAAACTCATATTCTCAATTTCAAACATAGGTTTTCGAATTAATCTTATCCTAAATCAATTTTAGGGTTAGAGAAAAACAAGAATTACTCACCTTGAATTGAAATCAAAATCAAAACTGTAATCCCCTTCTCCTTCTTCTTCTCCTTTTCGTCTTCTTCTTCTCTCTTCTCTGCGTGGGTGTGTATATTGTGTGTGTGTCGTGGAAAGAACTAGACAACCCCCCCTTTTAGTTTTGCTTTCTTTTTTTTTTTTTAACCGACTCTCCCCCTTTTTTTTTCCTTTTTCGGTCAAGTCCCCCTTTTGACTCCTCCTTCAATTTTTTTTTTTTTTTTTTGAGACGTTACATCATGCGAAGAATGTTATGGTGGGATGTGGGTTTTTGATGAATGAGAAGATTGAGAGCTTTGTGTGGTTATTTGAAATATTTTTGGAAGCTATGGATAATGTGCAATCGAAAACTATGATGATGAACCAAGTATTTTCTTTGGTAAATGCTATTGAAAAGGTCTTCCCCTTGACAAAGCATAGGTTGTGTACTTGACACATCTTGAAGAATTCAAAAAAGAATATTGATCATCTTAGGGTATTGGGGTTTTTTTTTTTTTTTTTTTGATAATTTGGCCATGTTTTGATGAGATGTGATACAGAAGCAGAGTTTAATTTTTATTAGCAGAGGTGAGCCCTTTCTCTGTTTTCTATTTATCTTTCTACTCACTAATTACTAGTGTCTGCTCACCAAGGTTATATGTGTATGCTCACTAGATTATACCTTTTGCTCACAAAGGTTACATATTTATGCTCGCTAACTTATTATTTTGTGCTCACTAGTTTTGTGTGTTGGGCTAGTTGAAGAGTCGAAATGTGCTGAAAATGCTTGGTTGGTTATATTGTATCGGTTGAAAGAAAATTAGTGTCCAGCTTTTTGTAACGATGCTTTCTCTGGTGGCATTTTATCGTCACAAAGAAGTGAGTCGACAAATGCTTCTTTGTCAAAGAGAGTCAATGCCACTTGTGGGTTTGTTTAATTTTTACAATATATTCTGTGACGTTGTTACTGAGTGGAGGACTAAGGAGAAAGATGAGAATCTGAAAAGTAAGAATGGACTTTCCGAGATATACTTGTTGCATGTTAGCATTTTATAGCATGCTTCGAAGATCTATCTGAACAACTTATACAAAGAGTTTGAGAATGAATACATTAAAGGAGAAGGGTGCTGTCAAGATCTTCTTAGCTCAAGTGAAGCCCCCTACAATACAGAGCATACATATGTTGTGTATCAGAATCGCCTTTCGAAGAAGTTTGGATTTGTGGTTAAGTTTAATCTTCCAAACTATAATATTATTTGTGAGTGTAAAACATACAGTGAGAGTGCTATCATTTGCTGCCACTGCTTGCGAATTTTCAATGTTCAATGTGTGCCTAAAGTCCCTAATCAATATATTTTGAAATGATGGACTAGGCTAGCAAGACCCCCCAGGTTGTAGAAGAAGCTGTAAGTGGTAATGCAGTTGGTGTTCCTGGTTCCATATGGAGGGTTCAGAGGCATATGCAGTTTGAGGCTTTGCTACTTGCAAGTGAATCAAATAGTCAAGCAAGAAAGCCATGTGAAGAAGCTTGTGCCAAGTTGAAGGCTGATGTTGGTGTTGTGGTGGGTTCAGTTTATATTTATGACACTGAAGATGATCAACAGTCCAGAGCTGGTAATAAAATCATTTGTAACCCTAAAGGTTCGAGGAAGAAAAGTGAAAGGAACATAAGGAGGAAGAGTACATTGGAGAAGATATCAAACATTGTTAGATCAAGGAAGGCAAGGTTTTCTTCAAGGAATGGAGGAGATGTATCTCAACATCAGGTAAAATTCTGTTGACAATCTCATTGAATAAGTTATATGTCTTATAGTAATATCTTTTTCGAGTTTGCTGAGTTTGCTGCTAAGACCAGTAGAATTATTCTATGTTTTTGGCTCACTAAAAGTGTTAATACGCTCACTAATATAGGGCATCTGCTCACTAAAAGTTTCTGTTGGCTCACTACATTTTTCAGTTCTCACACTATTAGTCTTACAGGTTGCACTCACTGCATTTATACATTGGCTCACTAAATATATGTATATGCACACTAAAAATACGTTTTTCTTGCGATCGTTTAGGTTGTTGTTGTAGGTTTATCTAATCCACCCGGTGCATCTAATCCAGCGGTAGATTTTAATGAAATGTATAGGGTTTTTAGCTTGATTTTTGATGAAAGGCTAAGGCAACCAAATGGGGATACGATTCCTAACAATCAGTTGAATCTTGTTTCTAAAGCTGCTAGCATTCAAGGGTAATACTCCCCCTAATATAGTGTGTCTGCTCACTTAAAACATTTATTGGCTCACTAATATGGTGTATCTGCTCACTACATTTACACTTTGCTTCACTAAAGATAGTGTATGCTTTTTTATTTTGTGAGACATGTTATGTGGAAATTAAGCATGAAATTTTGCTATGGTTAGAGAGAGCATTGTCTTCTACCATTAATGAATTTTTTTCATCTGGGCCATTCAATAGTTTTTTTTTGAACAAATCTTCAAACGTAAATTTGTATGTTGATTAATACATCTCGAACTTGTATTTTTATTCATTATGATGTTTTTATGTTTTTGTGATTCAGAATTGTTTTTTTATTTGAAAATTAAGTAAATGATGTTGAATAATTTTGAAGTTTACAATAGGGTGAATACTTTTGACACTTATAATATGTTGCTCACTGCTAAAGATTCATAGCTCACTTGTTTCATCTGTTAGCTCACTATTTTCTACAAAACTATTATCATATATTTGATGATTTAACATTATAAAAGTATAGCATTCTATGACAATGACATGTTGAACAATTTAATATTTGATTTAACATTATAAAAAATATCATTCTAGTTTGATTTTGCATTCATTTATAGAATTAAGCATAGTAAAAGATGCAGCTCACTGGGTTTGGCTGTGAGCTCACTGGTTTTGTCCTCTAGCTCACTATAATTAAGCATAGTAATCGATATAAAATATCCAATAGTAAATGCTGTTTATTAGTACTTCACCACGATTACAGGTAAGCATATTAATAGTCTAACTTAAAATTAGTCTAACTTAAAATTAGACTGTTGGGTACATAAGTTCCTAAAATTAGCCTAACTTAAAGGAAGGTTGATTAGTCATGCTGTTGGCACTTGAGGTCGGCCAAACTTTGCATTCAGTTCTGCTTGTTGTTTATCATGGAACTCCTTTGCGAGCCTCTTCACTCTATGTATACATTTTCTTCAATGTTGATGATTTCATAGCAGTACCGTGCTCGCATTACATTAAGCAAATTTTTGTCCTGCAAACAAAACTAACTATTAATAGATGTTGTATTTATTTGAACATATTTTTTGTAGAGAAAATATTTTTCATAGACTTACTTCATTTTTCTTGAAACCACAGTCCTATTTATCTGCTTGGCCAAAGTAAGACTCCATGTACCTCATGCAAAAAATTCCACAGTCTACGATATTATCTGTCATTGTCCATGGCATTCTCATTCATACTGGTTTCATCTTCTTCACAATTTTATGTTTGGGGTGGCCAACACTCTCTTGAAAAAATCTCCCAAAAGCTCTTGCCTGTGCACAATAAATAACTTTGTTTAGCTTACTAGAACATGTTTGTTAGCTCACCAAGAATATGTGTTAATTCAGCACACTACATATGTGTCTTAGCTCACTACATATATCTGCTAGCTCACCAAATACATGTGCTAGCTCACCAAGATTATGTGTTAGTTCACCAAGAATATGTGTTAGCTCACCAAATTTGTAAGCTCACCAGATATGCGTGTTGATTTATTATAAAATAAATGAATCAGTAAGCATTTAAACATACCACTAATAGATGTGTTTCTCCATATGTTCTTTTGTATGGAGTAGTTATGTGCATGTTATCCATGATATCAAGCATTTCATCCTTTAAATCAAAACAGAAGATGAAGAAGTGCTTCTTGTGACATACTGGGAAGAACACCTTGAAATTGGAGAATGATTAATATTATATAATGTGGTGTTTTAACATACAATTAAAATATATTAGATTAATGCTTACCAGCTGCAATAGTTTTGCTGATATCCATTTGTTAAATCTCTGGAATTCTTTCTGAAGAATTGTTTCAAAATCAATGTACCTTCCCTCCTCTAATTTTGTTGTATTTATTGAGGGGTCCAAGGATGACTGCATTTTTGTAGCAGTATCATTAGGTGTTTGATTATTTGTATTTGTGAAAAAAAGTATATATTTACCATTACATCAACTAGTGCAAAAAATCTTCTTGGAGATCCTTCACTTCTTTTTCTCTCCAAGTTGTTAAGGATAGCAGCTCAGACATTGATAACATGTGCATCAATGTATTCTCATGGACGCATGGTTGACATGTGATACCGATGTGCAACATGTGTTTCGATATCAAACATTTCTTCACTGCTTTAGTAAGAAAAGGAAAAAGAAAATGTAAGAATATATTCATTATAATTTAAGTGTTTGTAAGTGTTTTTTGTCTGACAGTTATGTGCTTACTTTGAATCAAGGTCCTGTGATGGATGGAATATATATTCAGCAATGATCCTATCCTAGGCTGACAAATCCTTTGTAATCTTTGTTATTCTCGACACAAAAGGAGAGCAGAAGGGCTCTGTCATTGGCCCTTTCTCTCTGCTCGGTTGATGTCTTGCCTTCTTGCTGTGCTCTTCTTCTACATATATAACATATGTAAGTGCTCACTAAAATAGATATTATGCTCACTAAAATGTTTGTTGTGCTCACCAAATAGAGATTGTTACTCACCACTCACTAAACTATATGTTCTGCTCACTAACATATATGATCTTTTCACTCACACATATGTCCTGCTCACTAACATATGTGTCCTGCTCACCAAGTTATACTTTATGCTAACTAAAATATAACTTCTACTCACTGACATTGCACACCAGCTGACGTAAAAAAAAAAAAAATGCTCAATACCAACAAGGTCCTCCTTGCTTGTTCTTATAGCCATCTAAAAGTGATGTGTGCTCACAAGTTCACTGTAACATAAACTTTTCATTTTATCAACAATTTGCACATAACTCACTAAAAAGTACGTTCTGCTCACTGAAAATAAGAGGCTGCTCACTGAAAGTAACAGTCTGCTCACTGAAAATCCTTACCAGCTTTATTTGCTGTTTTCTTTTTTCCATCTTCTTTGCCAGGAGATTTTTGATTTCCTTTAGTTATTTTCTGCCTTTCTTGCTGCTTTATTTATGTTTCTATAATTGGTGGTGGTGGTGGTGTTTGAGATGATTCATATGGTGGCTGTGTCTCAAGAGTTTGTGATGGGTGTTGTGGTGGGAAGGGTGGTGGTGTCTACAGTGTCTGTGTAGGAGGGGAGGGTGGTGGTGTCTGAGGTGTTTTTTTTCGGGGGGGGAGGGTGGTGGTGTCTGATGTGTCTGTACATGGGGGAAGGTGGTGGTGTTTGATGTGTCTTTATAGGAGGAAGGGTAGTAGTGTTTGAACTACTTTTGCAGGTGGGGAGGAAGGTGGTCTGTGAAGTAATGCTGGTGCTGCTGGTATTGGAGGGGTTGGACTTTGGCTATCATCATTAAAACTGGGCATGTCATTGCCCTTTTGCCTTGATGCAGAACTTTTGCTGGTGGTGCTGTTGGTCTTTTGTTGCCTTATAAAAGCATTCTCAAATTCAATTATCACCTCAAGTACAGCAGCTCTATTCCACCATTCGTCATCTTGACTGAATGGTGGTATCTTAGCACTTTCATCCCCCTTTTCTCTTTGTGTCATTGGTGGGGATTTTGAGATTTGAGCCTCACAGCATGAAGAGAACATGCTTATTGCTTTATCTCCTATTTTCTTGACTGCTTCATTGTTTTGGTACCTTTTTGACAAGTAGTCCATGAATGTTTTGTACCTCTTGAATTCACTTGCTAAAGCCTTTGTTACTTCAGCCACATCTACCATATATTTTTGCAATGTGGACACCATTCAAGTATTGTAAGATGTTAGATAGATGTTTATTTAAATTCTTTTATTCTGCTTAATTGTTATAAATGAAATAAATGATACCTCTAACTCTGATGGTTTATCATTTTGTGAAAACATCTTTGGATGTTCTTCCTTTTGTGGCCGAGGTTCCTTTTGTAGCTATGGTTCAGCATGCACTTCCTAGGTTATTTGTGTAGGAGGCTCTACTCTGCCCTTTCTAAAGCCTTTTGGCATTTCTTTTGCACCAACTTGATTAGCGTTTCTCTCTTCTTTAACTCTTTCCCTCAGCCTTTCTATTGTTCAGCCTTTGATTGTTACGAATTGCCTCTGAACAGTCCTTCTTGTTAGGAGAACTCTACCAAGATATAGCATCTGTAAGAGAAATGCTCACTGTAATCAGTACTATATAGCTCACCAAAAATGAATCTATGTTCACTAAAATATAGTCCCTGCTCACCAAAAATGTATACTAGCTCACTTATATAAAGTAGTGTTGTCTAAGAATAATTCTTTTTATGCTCACTAAATTTGTTAATAGAGATTAATGTAACAGACAATTGTCTTCTATGAACAAGTCATTTATAGCTCACTAAAGCTGAACTTTTGCTGACTAAAAGTTATCGTCTGCTCACCATGTTATATGGTCTGCTCACTAATAATAGTGATTCGCTCACTAAATAGTTTGCTCTGTTCAGTAGAATACATAGTAGCTCACTAACATGAAGTAATATTGTGTAACAATAATTCTAATATATATGTGGGGTACGTGATGTGTGCTCACTAAACTGGTCATTATAGATTAATGTAATAGACAATTGTCACATATGATCAAGTTCTCCATAGCTCCCCCAAAGCTTTGTTGTGCTCACTAAAATACACATTCTGCCCACTAAAATGTATATTCTGCTCACTAAAGTAAATGGTCTGCTCACCATGATATATGTTAAGCTCACTGAAAATGTTGTTCTGCTCACCAACTATATATGTTCAGCTCACTGAATTTGACTTTGTGCTCACTGAAAAATATGATATTCTGATAGAGTGTAAGGAACTTACCATCAAGAAGAGAATAGGGCCATCAAAGTTTGAAGCCCTCTTTTTGACAGATTCACACAATCTATCAATGGTGTACTGACACTAATCAATTATTGATATATCTTCAACGTTAGCAACATTCTTGGCAAAATAGGCTACACAATATACATTCTTTGAACCGTTGAAAAAGTAAAGAGACCATGTACAACACAAAGTTTCTCTTGAAACCTTTCCCTGCATCAGTCTGGCTGAGTATGTGTTGTGGCATTTGGCTCATCTTAGGGGTCCCATCTTGCAGATTTCAGTCTTTTCTCCATGCATTAGGGACTTTATTGTATTTGGCATCTTTTGGCTTTTTGCTATAAAACTCCTCAACCTTCCTTCCACCAATAAGGAGTGCCAATGTGAAATGCACCTCCATTGGTGTAATCTCAATCCTTTTGTCAGGTGATATGCACAAGGTGACTAAGTATGGGTTAAATCTGTCCACAAGCCATTTGCATAAATCTCCTGGCAATTCAGTGACTTATAAATGAAGGAATCCTCCAAACCCCATATCTCATATTGCTTATGTTTGTGCCTTATTAAAACTATCAATTATGCCAACAAACCTTCACAGTGGCATTCTTGTTTGAAAGATCTTTTTGGGTTTTCTGTCTGCCTCTGCAGGCTTTGGCACAGTTGCATAGACTTGGGGTCTTGAACACGGACGGCAGCACTTGTGTCTTTTTTTAGGGGTTTGTGTTCTTTTTTACGTTTGAAAACTAAGAGTTGTCCACTCTTTATAGGAGTTTTAGGACTCTTTTGGACAACTTGCTTCTCCTTATGAGCTTGTGCGTTACCAAACTTTTTTGACCTCACTTGCATTTTCTTTGGTCTGGACTTTGTTGCTTGTTTTATCTTCTTGATTCTCTTCACCAAACACTTCATCATCAGACTCCCAGTCATCATCATGCCCAGGAGGACGCATTTTGTAAGTGATGTCCTCTACAGTGTCATCTGTTTCCTCTGAAGGTTGCTAATGAATGTCGGTGATTGTTTTTTCGGAGCTTTCTTGGGCAGTGTTTTTGGGAACATTGGGGGAGTTTCTATTATGTATTCTTCTTTCCCCCTTCTGTTATTCTGTGTTGCCAATTTTCTGATGTGCATCAGTCTTCTTTGGTTCCTTTTTCCTTTTTTACAGCACCATCTTTTGTTTTTGCCCTGTTGTTGGAGTGTGTTGTTAAGGTGGTTTTATTGTTTTTTGTTGCTCTTGTCCTCCCTCTCCCTGTTGAATAGGCTGTGATTCTTACACAGCATGTATAGTTCGTGGTTTTTCCAGCACCACCTTTTGTTTCTCCCCTGCTGCGGGAGCTTGGAGTTGTTATCTTCTGAACTAATTGGACTGGTGGAAATATTTCTGTTCTTCTAGCTTCTTGCTTGACCTTTCTGTTAGTTGTAGTAGTACTTGTTGAGCTGGTTTTCCCTTCAGATGTTTTGTCCCTTGGTATGGATAGATTTTCCTGATGCTTTGGTTGAGCTTCCTTGGTTGCCTCTTCTGCAGCTGTACATGGTACTTTGTATAAGTGAACAAGATGTATAACTAAATAAATGTGTAATTTTAATCTAATCTGGATATCTAAAAAGATATTTCAGCTTACTAAAATAAACTGTCTGCTCACTAGAATTATAGGTCAGCTCACTAAACATAGTTGTCTGCTCACTACAATTGCAGTTTAGCTCACTAAACATAGTTGTTTGCTCACTAAAAATGCAGTTTGGTTGACTAAATATAATTGTAGATGTATACTTTTACTAGGTGTTTAAAATATGAGATTATAAACTCGCTAGCTATAGGAACTATTACAGCAAATGGTATTGGAATGTTTAACTATACATGGTGGTACACCAAAATATAATAGTAGATATTGCTCACTAGACATTTGTAATAGCTTACCAAAGCATATGTTATGGCTCACTAATTGACAGGAATTAACCTAGAATATAACGTACAAGTTCTTTGAATACAATTTTCCCTGCTCACTACATATGAAATTTAGATGATTACATATAAGCTTACATAATGTAGACATACCTTGGCCTGAATTATGAGTAATATCCTCTTGCATTCCTTAATTTGTTTCATTTGTTTTATTTTGATCCTTTGGGCTTCAATAAAAAAGAAAAAGACAGTGTTAGTGCAGTGGACTATACTGTGCGTGTTTTTGGATATATTTAAAGTGGTAATTACCTAAAGTTCACTTGATCAGAAGAGATGTCTCTGACAACTTGCACAATCATCTCTTGAGGGCTTGTGCTTGACCCTTCTGTCTTTGATCTATCAAATAGTATTACATATAATGTTAATATTATAGCAAAAGTGCTAGCACACTGGAATAAAAGGTACAGCTCACTACAAAGATGTCATGGCTTACTGTAATATAAGATACAACTCACTATATATGTGAAATAGTATATGAAAAGAATTAGAGTTCTAGACTACACAGTTGAACCTATAGTACCACTTTCTATATTTAAGGTATAGCACAGCAGGATGTAAACTATAGCTCACTATAATATAAGGCATAACTCACTATAGCATGCATATGTTGACAGGAACTGGCATATAATTTACAGGTCACTACATTTTTGTCATGGCTCACTAAATTCAAGCCATAGCACACTATAAAATAAGGCACAACTCACTATAGCATGTATATGTTGATAGAAACTAGCATATAATTCATAGCTCACTAGATTTTTGTCATGGCACACTAAATTCAAGCCATAGCTCACTATATCATAAGACACAAGTCACAATAGCATGCATATGCTGAAATAAACTAGCATATAATTCACAACTCCCTACATTTTTGTCATGACTCACTAAATTCAATCCATAGCTCACTATAATATAGGGCACAACTCACTGGAGCATGCATATGTTGACAGCTACTAGAATATAATTTACAGTCCACTAGATTTTTGCACTACATTCAAGCCATAGCTTACTATAATATAGGGCACAACTCACTGGAGCATGCATATGTTGACTGCCACTAGAATATAATTTACAGCTTAGTACATTTTTGTCATGGCTCACTACATTCGAGCCACTACATTCAAGCCATAGCTCACTATAATATAGGGCACAACTCACTCGAGCATGTGTATGTTGATAGCCACTGGAATATAATTTACAGCTCACTAGATTTTTGTCATGGCCCACTACATTCAAGCCATAGCTCACTATATTATAAGGGACAACTCACTATAGCATGCATGTATTGACAGAAACTAGCATATAATTCACAGCTCACTAAAGTGAAGATATGGCTCACCATAATATAAGGTATAACTCACTATACAGCAAAATCAGAAGAGTCAAGGTAAAAGTATTTTGCATGTATTAGTCAACATCAAGGTAAACATGTTTATTGTGAATTTGTTAACAGAATCAGGTATTCATGGTTACTGCTCACTACTGATGTACGCTGGCTCACTAATATTAGGTTTAAGGTTTTCAACATACCTTTTCTAAGCAGTGTTTGATTCATCACTAGTAGATCTCTTCTTCGCTGCTGGTGAATAGTGAGTTTCCATCTGCAAACATTTAAAAACGAGATTATGAGTGCACGATTTTGTTAAAACCTAGAATGCCAAGCAAATTCGTTGTATTGTTTCAAACATGCAAATAAATTTCATATGCTGCTAAAACTTACATCGAAGTGTTTGGTTCAAGCTTCAGTGGTGATTTTTTAAAGATTTCTTAGTAGAATCGGTATCCAAACACAGCATAATTTCGCCAAATCAAGCACAAATTTGAAGAGTTTCGGAGAGAGAAAGTGAGTGGAAGTTTGTGGGTCACGATGTGATTTGAAGTTACAGTTTATGAGTGCTTTTTTGTTTTTATATATTTTTTGCGGCGGTTTACTTGCTTTATGTACGTGGCGCAGCAGATGGATAATTTGTGGGCCTGGTTGTACAATTGCAATTATACAACTAGGTGGAGCATATACTAACTGGCGAAAGTATGCTTGTAACTCTCATTCATCCTAAACTACTTCCACATGTTATTCCATAGTGTGTGGAAAGACCTCAGGTCATTCTGAAATTTGGAACAACAAACAACATGAACATGAATATTTCAATAAGAGAAGCAAAAAGGAATACATCTGTATTAAATTATCTCCAATTTTATCAAAATTTTTGAATATTTGAACACGAAAAATAATTCCTAGAAAATCCATAAAGCCTAATTACCAAGATCTTGGGCAATTGGACATAAAGGCTTGTCACATCTCTCTTAGGCTACATTGAGGGCAATGTGATGCACTAATACAGATCTAACTTAGTGCTTGTGACACAAACAATCAGTTAGCAAGTAATATGATATTCAATCACTTAAAAGGCCTAGAAACCAAAAAAAAATGCGTAACACCGAACCAAATAATCTATACATTCAATTGCCAGAGGATTGGAACATATATATCATCCAACCCAACATTCAAATTCCCAAAGCAAAAGGATCCGATGATAAAATTAGAATCCGTATATATGAAAATTCACATGAAAATTAGGTTTTGAGAAAAATCAACCAAATTTCCTAAAATTTCAACCCATAAAGTAAATCATGGACAAAGTTAGCAGTTGCTCATGAACATAGAAGAAAATACACGAACAAAATTAAGGGTTTTAATAGATATACTATAGATCTATGGCATTTTTGAAGCAAAAATCGATGCAGAGAAGGGAAGACCAAAACCTTTGGACATAATTTCGTTTAGAGTAGTGGTGGTTCGACTTCTACTTTTAAGCCTCTAGTTGTTCTTCCTTCTTCGTGCTAAAGTGGAAAGCCTCTAATTGTTCTACCTTCATTCAAACAAGAGACAGAAGTTGAGTAAGAGAGAGAAAGAATGAGGCACAAAAAGTTAGGATTGCATTTCGAATTTTGACGAGCAATATTGAAGAGGAGGGCTTAAAATTGTTTCATGAGCTTTTAAGATTTTTCTTTTTTTTTCTTGGGAAAAACTGCTGCAATAGAATGCTTATGGCAACATTGTTGAATAATTGTTGCCTTAGGTCAAACTTTATACAGCAATTTTATAACATATTGCCAAAGGTACTCTATTACAACATATGCTACAACTGTTGTTAAGGTAGGTGTTACAAAAGACCTATTTTCTTGTAGTTTACATCTTTAGATGAATTTGGTCTTTTTTCAGTAATTGGTAACCTGTAATAATAGATAATATGATCTAATGTATGTTTTCTTGTAGACATCAAACACTACACCAATAGAAACATCACCTGAAACATCTCTAATGCAAAAATTCATAAACTAAACTTGATCATAATATTTACCATCACTTAACATAGCCCTTAGAATTTGCACCCATAATTTCGCGCGTAAACTTGGCCCCGGTTCACTACCACCATCGTTTAAGCAAAACAAGAGCCAATTTAAATTAACCAACTCATATTATGTTGAGAGTAGATCAAATATTCTGGTTGTTAGATAGTTAGGCAGTTACAGATTGTTTTCTTTCATTTCCCATTTTTCCCGCCTCCTCTCTTATTTTGGTTGCTAGAAGCTTCTGGCAGGAACTTGGTATATAAATGGTTGTAACTTCCATACTCTAGAAAGATGAGAATAACAAAATAAGATTCTCTTCCTCTCTCTCCTTCATTTCTTTGGTTCATATTATAACATGGTATCAGAGCCACCATGGATGAGATCAGAGCTTCCATGGATGAAATCATTTTTTGAATCTTTTCCAGATGCTGATAATTCTGGATTTTCCCTTCAATTGATTGTTTTAGCGATCAGTCTAGCTAGTCCATTGTCATTCTTTCTTTAATCTCCCTTTCTTTCTCGGCCAATCAATTGCCTTGGTCATCAATCAATCTAGTTTTTTTCATCAGATTCAGGAATTCTATCTTCTGAATTCTCATTTTTTGGATTCAACTATGGTAGATCCAAATGTAGTAGTTCTTGATCCTTCAAATGAGTTCTTTCTCCATCGCTCTGATCATCCAAGTTCCAATCTATCATTAGCACCTCTTGTAGGTTCGAATTTTGGTCAATGGAAGCATTCTTATGAAGTCCCTCTGGTATCAAAACATAAGCTAGGATTTGTGACTAGTACTTGTACCAAACCTGCTTCCGGTCCTTTGGTTTCTCAATGGGAACGATGCAATGCTATGGTGATTTCTTGGCTACTCCACTCTATCAAGAAAGACATTGCTACAAGTGTTCTTTTCTATTCTACTACCAAGCAGATCTTGGAAGAACTTGAGATGCATTATGGTCAAAGCCAGGGAACGAAAATCTTCCAGGTACAGCGTAAGATCAACAATCTTTCCTAACGTAGTTCATTAGTTTCAGATTATTTTACTAAGTGCAGATTCTTTGGGATGAATATGCTACGCTAGTCAATATACCTTCATGTCCTAATGTTGAATGTCCTGTTGGCCGTGCTATGATGAAGCTGCTTGAAAGTCAGCAATTGGTCCAATTCCTGATGGGATTGAATGACACTTATGTCATTGTGAGGGGAAATATTCTCATGGCACCCCCTTTGCCTCAAATTGGGCAAGCACTAAGCATGGTATTCTAAGAGGAAAGGCAAAGAGAGCTCCAAATTAGTGCTCCTTTGCTTGGAGACTCCTCTACCTTACTTTCTCAACACAAAAACAGCAACACCAATTCCTTTCCCCAAAAACCATATTTGCAGCGACTACATTCCTCTCCAAATTATTCTCAGCAACCTTCTCAGCAGAACCTTCCTTATCCAGCTAGGAGAAATAATCTCTTTTACAATTACTGTAGATAATCTGGGCACACTATTGATAAATGTTTCAAGCTACAAAGACAGAGGGGAAATGTGCAAGTTGACAGAGAAAAAACAGCTGTTGCTACTGCACAATATGCTGACAGTCTTAACCAAGACCAGCCTGCTCCATCTTTCACTTCAGAGCAGTATGCTAAGTTGATTGGCATGTTGAACAAACATGATCTAGAGACCTCTACCTCTACATCAAGGGAACCGATAAGTGCAGCTATGTTGGCAGGTAAGCTATTCTATTTTTCTACTTCAAAACCGGACTTAAAATGGATCATTGATAGTGGTGCTACTGACCATGTTACACCTAACCTGCATTATTTGTCATCTTACAAACCTCTTGCACAAGATTCTTTCATCAACATGCCAAACAGTGAGCAAGCCAAAATTCACCATATTGGCAATATCCAACTTGCTCCTTCTCTAACTTTGTGCAATGTATTACATGTTCCAGATTTTCACAACTTATTATCTGCCAGTAAACTTGCTAAACAATTATCTGCCCATGTTGTTTTTACCCCCACTACATGTTATCTCTATGACCCTTCAATGAAGCAACATTTGGTAATTGGTACAGAAACTGGTGGATTGTACTTTGTGGATCATCAATCCTGTCTTTCTAAAGTGGCCAGTAGTTCCATTTTTTCTTTTCTACCCAGCGGTTCCATGCCTTCATCCCAGTCTTCTTCACAGTCCAACAATAATCATGTACAAGTTACAGATGTATTTTCTTTTTCTTGCCAGTGGTCTCCTTTAGAACTATGGCACTGCAGATTAGGTCATATATCTTTTGAGAATATGAAGCATATTGATGTTGTCTCTTCTTGTAATTCCAAAAATAGATCAATTTGTCAAGTTTGTCACCAAGCTAGACAACACAGGTCTTCTTTTCCTGTTAGCACATCTTGTACTTCTCAAATCTTTGAAATGCTACACGTCAATCTTTGGGGCCCTTATGCTACTTCTAATTACAGTAGCTATAAATATTTTATAACCATTGTCGATTACTATTCTAGAGCCACCTGGACACATCTCTTGTCTCACAAATCTAATGCTTTTTTAATTCTCAAGTCTTTCATTTCTTTCATTCACAATCAATTTCAAGCCAATGTTAAAATCATCATATCTGATAATGGCCAGGAATTCTGTGATACTTCTGCCATTGCCTTTTATGCTTTTCTTGGCATTACACATCAAACTTCTTACATAGGGACTCCACAACAGAATGGAGTTATGGAAAGAAAATAGAAACGTCTGTTAGAGATAGCTCAGGCTTTACTTTTTCAGTGTCAAGTTCCTATCACATTCTGGGGTGAATGCCTCTTAATTGCCACTTATATCATTAATAGAATGCCCTCTACTGTTCTCCACCACAAAACTCCTTATGAAATTTTGCATGGCCAGCCACCTTCTTACCAACACCTTAGGACTTTTGGTTCCCTATGCTTTATTTCTACCCCTAAACATAATAGAAACAAATTTGCACCTAGAAGTAATCCTTGTGTTTTCCTAGGTTACCCTTATGGCAAAAAGGCCTATAAAATGTATGACCTCATAACTAAGAAAGTAGTCTCTAGCAGAGACATACATTTTTATAAAACCTATTTCCCTTTTCGCCATCTTTAAGACCCCTCATATGACAGCCTATCTTCCACTTTACCATCACCTATCTTCTTGTATTCTGACAACCTTGACTTTCCCTTTGAAAATTCTATTTCTTCTTCCACTTATCCATCCACTTCTTCCAATCCCCAAGTGTCTTCTCCTTTACTTTCTTCCCCAGCTTCAGTTTCTGACACTAATTCTCCACATACCTCACACAATCCTCCTCCAAACTTCTCTAATCCAGCTCCTTCAATGGTTCCTCTTACTTCACATGACCATTTTCGTCCATTAAGAAGGACTGTTAAGCCACACAAAAGACCCACTCATCTGCAGGATTACATTTGTTCAGGTGCAATTTCCAGTCCATCTTCTAATCCATTTGCTGCTTCCCACCTATCTCATTTTTGCAATCTTGTGCAGTTTCATCATCTACCTGTTACTTCCCCTATTCATTCCTAAGTTTTTCTCTCTCTTCATGAGCCAACCTCTTATAAACAAGCATCACTCGATCGACTGTGGGTTCATGTAATGAAGTCTGAAATACAGGCCTTACAGACCAATAATACTTGGACTGAAGTTGATCTTTCCCCTGGAAAAAAGGCAATTAGCAGTAACTGGGTGTATAAAGTTAAGTTCAAAGCTGATGGATCACTGGAGGTAACACACAGAAGACAGGCATTGATTTCACAGAAACTTTCTCCCCTATTGTGAAAATGACTACCATCAGGCTTATTCTTGCTCTAGCAGCTCGTAAACATTAGCAGCTTTTTCAAATGGATGTAAATAATGCTTTTTACATGGCGACTTGTATGAAGAGGTGTCCATGAAGATGCCAGAAGCTATTCCCAATCAACAGAACAAAGTCTGCAAATTAGCCAAGTCCCTCTATGGTTTAAAGCAGGCATCTAAGCAATGGTTTGCCAAGCTTACAGATTTTCTCAAGCAACAGGGCTACCTTCAATCCAAAAATGATTAAAGGCCACTGGTACACACTTGACTATTGTGGCTGTCTATGTTGATGACATTTTGGTTACTGGTTCTAATATTGATGAGGTTACCGTGCTCAAACAGCAACTTCATTAAGCATTTGGTATGAAAGATTTGGGTGTTTTGCACTACTTTCTGGGTCTTGAAGTCACCTATCTTCCTGAGGGAATTTCCCTATCCCAACGTAAGTTCACTCAAGATTTACTGCTTGAAACTGGTTTTGCTACTTCTAAATGTGCTGCGACCCCTCTACCTCTTCATTGCAAATTGACACCTGATGAAGGGGACCTTCTTCAAGACCCCTCTTATTACAGAACAATCATTGGCAAATTAAATTTTTTGACCAATTCAGGGCCCGACCTTTCTTATACTGTTCAGACCCTTAGTCAATTTATGCAAACCCCACGGACTTCTCATTTGTTGGCTCTTGAACACACTTTAAGGTATTTGAAAGGCACTTCTGGTCAAGGTATAATTCTCAATGCTACTGGCCCTTTGCTGCTGAAGGCCTTTTCTGACAGTGACTGGGCCTCTTGCTCTTTTTCTCGACGATCAGTTTCTGGTTACATGATCTTGTTGGGCACTTCTCCCATCAGTTGGAAGTCTAAAAAACAGCCCACCATTTCCAAGAGCTCTACTGAAGCTGAATATAGAGCTATGCCTCAAGCTGCTGCTGAGGTAACTTAGCTCGTCAGGCTCCTTTCGGAGCTTGGTGTACCTCATTCACAGCCTGTAACTCTTCATTGTGATAGCCAAGCAGCTCTTCAAATTGTTAAAAATTGGGTCTTCCATGAGAGGACTAAGCACATCGAGATTGACTGTCATTTTACAAGGGACAAGGTCCTTGAGGGTCTTCTACAGCTTGCTTACGTTCCTACTACTCTCCAGCTTGCAGATATTCTAATAAAGGTTCTTCCCTCTCCTCAGCACAAGGAAGTGTTATCCAAGCTGGGTATTGTTGACAATGTTTCTTTCCATCCCTAGCTTGATGGGGGGGGTGTTGAGAGTAGATCAAATATTCTGGTTGTTAGACAGTTAGGCAGTTACAGGTTGTTTTCTTTCATTTCCCATTTTTCCCGCCTCCTCTCTTATTTTGGTTGCTGGAAGCTTCTAGCAGGAACATGGTGTATAAATGGTTGTTACTTCCATACTCTAGAAAGATGAGAATAACAAAATATGATTCTCTTCCGCTCTCTCCTTCATTTCTTTGGTTCATATTATTACATATTAAGGTTTCCACCAACAAAATACCTGCCCACCCCACTCCCTAAATGTTTTAGAAAACACCATGCAGTCGAATACTGCCCCTCGCAGGCTCCTTCCTAGCTAACTGCATTGCTTCATACTCCTATGAATAATGCTTTTAATAGCTTACTGAGTTTTTTTCTTAAATCATATTCATCCCCCACATGTATATGGCAATCCTAACTTGTTAGCAAAATCCATGGTTCTTTCAGGGTTATGGAGCTATTGATACTCTAGCTCTGAACTTTCTGCCTCCTTCTCCATCTCATTTTTGATAACCTTATCAGGTGTCTTTGAGAAAGAAATGCCCTTATTGTTGACATTGTGAGTTTATGACGTTGTAAATTTGTTATACTAATTTGAAATCCAAAGGAAGGATTTGGAATAGGAATTAGCAGTTCAATATAACCAAATAAGTGATCAACATCTTAAATAGTTAATATATAACGTAGGCTGCGTTCGGCAATAGCAGTTTAAATAGCGTTTAATATTTTCATCAAGTCAACACACTAATGAGTTAATTTTAAGTGTTCGATAGCTTAGTGTTTTGACTAGCATTTCAAGTAACGCTTAGCATTTTAGATAGAATTTTTGAAAAGTTAACAGTATTAGCTTTTGGCATTCAGAAGTAGCGTTTTATATTTATTGGCCAAAAAATACCCTTTGGGAATTTTATATTTGGAAATTATTTATATCCTTTTATGTTAATTTACATTAATCAGCTAACCCAACAACTAAATTTAGCAAATACATTTATTTCAACCGCCCATCTAAACAGCTCTCCAGTAACAACAAAATTAGAAATGATATTAACTATCTAAAGAGCTATTCACGGAATTAATGGAGAAGTGGGAAGCTCAAAGATACATATAATTAAATTATTACAATAGAATTGAGAGCAAAAAAAGGGTTAGAGCTTATTTTGCAGTGTATCATGTTGAGATAGTAAGAAGTTATAATATATGCGAAACAATGCTTGCCCTAGACACCCAAAGTTTTAATGTAACAGTTCAATTTCATGTGAAAACTCATAAGATTATCTATTTATAATGAACAAAATGAATAAATAACACTGCATTCAATATTATATACTTTTAAAAAAACGTAATCTTTTAAGAATAGCGTGTAAAATCATCTCATCTAATAAATAAAATAAGTAAATCACACTTGATGTAAAGTTACTCCAAAGCATGCAACGAAATAATACAAAGCCCTTTTGGGAGGAGTGCAAAATAATTTTCGAAAATAAAATAAAATAAAGCCAACGTTTGTCACATGAGCGGCCACTCTTTTCTGCTGTATACTTTATTCCGTCGAAGTGAACGGCGAAGAGTATGGGTTACAAGCAACGCTGCGTAGCATCTCAGATAACGTGTGCTTTACTAAATTCATTGTTCCACTACTATATTAATAGACTAATAAATTAATTTCTTCTTCTTCTTCTTATTATTATTATTACTATTTAGTTCCAAGGAAGAAGATTCCTGTATCCATTAAAAAAAAAAATATTCCTGTAATTTTGGAAGAAAAGGAAAGGGGCTACAGATAGGGCATACATCTTATTTGTTGAGATCAATGTATCTGGTGATCACGTATTATCAATCTCACTATACTAGGTGATGGCATTTAGTTGAACTAAATAATGTTACATTGTTCTACGTTTAATATCTGTCAGATATCAATATTTTTAAATATTTTTTGAACACTTTATAAAGTATGACAAATACACAAATGGTAGAAAAAAAATTAAGTTTTATTATTAGGCCATGTTCTTTTCATTGGTAAATTTAAATTTACCAACATCAACCAACTTCAGTCCACTTCAATCCGGTTCAACTTCACGAACTTCAATTGAAAAACCCATTTCAACCAACTTCAATCTACTTTAACGCACTTCAACCTATTTCAACCAACTTCAACCCAATTCAACCCAACTCAACTCACTTCAACAAAAAATACTCACTTCAACCTACTTTAACTCACTTCAACCAATCTCAACCAACTTTATCCATTTGCCAACTCATATTTCCTGATGAAAAGAACATGCCTTTCATTGTAAAAATCATATATTATTAGCACCTTGTCATGCTATCATCTAAACATTACCTTGTCCATATTAAAGCTAAGAACACAAGTAGTAAAATGAATATTTTTCATTAATTCCTATTTATTATATGTGTGTCATATCCTCCTTTACTTTTCCCCCAAAAAAGGTGTCGTATCTAATCTTAATTGTTTGCAAAATGACATGTCTAGTGTTGATGTTCATGAGTTTTTCAACTCAATAAGTGAACACTTAATTATTCTTATAGAAGAGACTCAATTGTTGTTTACATTTAAGCTCCCTTTAAATGCATTAAAAAAAAAACTTATAATGAAATCAAATCTAATACTATAAGTTGTTACACTCGCCATTTAATTTTTTTTAGTTCTTTACTCAAGAAATTAAGATGATGTCATGATGGCAATTACGAAAATTTCACCCAAAATTATTAGAAGAATCATTTTTTTTCTTTTTGTCCATCCATTTGGATTTGGCCTCTTTGCTTGCAAATGTACTTGTACATGTAAGATTCTTAATTTTCATCTGGATCTCCCCAAGTGTCGCAAAAATAAGACCTATATTGAAAATTGATATCGTAGTCTTTTTTTCTCTCTCTCTTACTCAGACAACAATGGGGAAGGAAGAAATTTTAAAAACCAAATTGTTTTCATCGTTTTGGGGGTTTTTGGGGGGTTGTTCTTAAGCCCCCTACCTAGAGTAATATGCATCGCTTTACATTCCCCCCCCCCCCCCCCAAAAACCCAAAAAAATGAAAAAGGAAAAAAAGAGGGAAGGAAGAAATTTTGTCTTGGAATAATATCATATGAAGATATAGCCGCACAATTTTCTGATTTGGCAAACAACTAACTCGTAAAACTGAAGCAATGCCAAGGAAACAGGAATCCAACATAGCCGGATTTCATCTTTGATTAAAGTATATAAATCAATATTGAAGAACCAACTCAACCATATTAAAGAACAAACTCATCCCAAAACTTAAGTTGATGGTTGAAGGTCCAGAAATAGGTTTGTACTCTAACAAAATTGATGATTAATTACCAGAATTCTTTTGTGTAAACTTTTTTTCCGGGTGGAAGGTTTTTGATCCCTTTTTACGCAACTGAAAATGGCCCACCATCACCAGCATGTTAATCAGGAGTGTAAGTTACTCACGATTTAGTTGGGATTTGCCTGTAAAAAGATGGTCCTTTTAACCACTAAAAAGCTAGGCACATAATTTTCTTCTTCAACTCCATGCATCTTTACGCAATTTGAGAATGTTGAAAAAGATACTTACATCTGCCCCCACTTGGATTATTAAAAAAATAATTTTTAAAAGAATTTGTAGATGTCAATAATTTTAAAGCCTAGAGATAATAGACAATATTAATTTCAATTTTAGAATGGCACCTAATAATCCCAAGCTTTGGGGATTATAAGTTTCGTCTATACCATCATCCATTGAGAGAGACGTTGGACCACACAATTCATGAGTTGATAACGTTTTTATTTCATCAGAATGGTGGTGTAGAATACTGTGACAACAGTAACATCATACTCATGTGGGAAGCTATTACACTATTCTCTTTCACTAATTGTATGTAAGTATTTAGAACCCTAAATTGATGAGATTGTTGATTTAGCATTTTTTTTTTTATTTAGCATTTTTTAAATTGATGGGAATGTTGATTTAGCATTTTTTATGTGATGTCTTCAAAATTCCTTCCTACTATATGTAAATTGATTTTAGTGGTAAGAGTAAAATGAAGAAAAAAGTTCGCAAATAAAATAAGAAACATTTTGGGGGAAAACACGATGCATGGGTAATAAGCCCACAAACACATAGATGAAGCATTGTAGCACATTAAGTGTTGCATCCACAAGGATTCGGTCTAGCTACTAAGTTATAATATCCATTAAAGTGGGCTAAGCAAATTGATGAATTAGAGTAGAATCAAAATAAAGATATCAATCCACTAAATCTAAACCAAATGAAGATGTGCAACTGATAAGCACTTCTCCCAAGTTCATTAATTTCAAGATCGCGAATTAAGTATCACAAAGCAAGGTTAAATGTTTTAATTTTGCCAATTATCAGCTCTCATAGACCCTCAATTAATTCAAACTTATCAAGCACATGATTACCAAATTAATTCTCTTAATCAATGATTCTTTCTCAAGAGATGACACAATATAGTCGAACCATATTTATCTGATATTGAATCTTAATCATTAAGGTGCATTATAAAATAAAAACCATCAAGAAATCATCAAGACACGAAGGAAAATGAATAGCTGGTGCAAAATAGACTTGCCACGACCAATATTTGCACCCTATTTCTCAAGTTCCTGGATCGTGTCTCTGACCACGGTCTAACCGTTTGTAGCTTACCTTTTTGTTTTGCTTACTTCTTTGATCAACATGGCCTCCAAGTCTGTCATTTAGCTCGTGATATACCTTAGGCTCATATAATCACAATCCACTCAAACACACCAAAGGCGCAAACCCAAGTGCAACGAAGAACAAAGGGGCATAAAATCACCAAAAACACACACAAACCCCTTAAAATGCGAGCTCTACCTTCTATACATCATTTAATGGGAAAATAAATAAGAATCGAAGAAACCAAAAGAAAGAGGACAAGATCTAAAAAAAGGGAAGAGGACAAAAATCTTATCTCCATTCAAAATTATCTCGTCATAAACAAAATAGGAAAAAATAAATAAATAAAAGAAACATAGGAGAAGGTAATTGGATACAAATGCTTATATTTTGATGTAAGAGTCAATACTTGTTCATTGAATTCATTAAAGCCCAAGCCTATTGTACATTTAATTAAAGAAATATTGTCATTTATCCTTCTCTAGGTTTTAATAAATATTTTTTACACACCATGCCTTTTTGAATTATTTTTTACCTCTTTTCCTTTGCGCTAAAGTATGATTAAATTCCAAAATTACAAAAATGCCTTTCATGCATCTCAAATTGGCTTGGTTAGTTAATAGCAGGAAAAAATCATCATTGTTGGCGGCCTTTAACAATAAAGATGCAGCTCTTCTCGCCTAAATGTGGCTAGATATTGGGCAATTGAAGAAAGGGAGATGCTAGAAAAGCTTATCTTAGAAGCTAAAACAAGGTTCAAAGCACGACATGTGAATGTTTAGAGGCTCGCTGGACCATGGCAACATTAGTGGCAGTCTTGGTAGTCACCGTCGTAGGCACTGCAGGTCGCATTAGTCAGATCGAAGGTTAAGAGAATTAGCTCAAGGCTAAATTAAACTTCGAATTGGTAGTGGAGCGAGGCCAGGGGTAAAAAAAATTATAATCATGAAGAGCATTTTTGCAATTTTGGGGTTAGCAATACTTTAGCGCAAAGATGATGGAGAGAAAATAATAATTCAAAAAGTTTAGGAGGATAAAAAATATTTACCGAAACCTCAAGGGGGTAAATGGGTGACCTGATTATATAGTGAATAAGTACAATCAGCTGCCACGTTCTACATAACCGCCAAATCACACGCCTGCTTCCGTCAAGATGGTCATTTAATAAATTTTAAATGAATCATGCTAACAAGATGCCATTTGTCAATCATGCTTCCACCCCTCTCTCACTCTCTCCCGCTTTAAAGTACCCATCCTCTTCTCCAAGTTTTGAACAATTGTTCATAGAATTTCACTTAAAGTCTTCAAGAATTCGCAGTTC